>JAKSZP010017254.1:0-153142 GCA_022478985.1 Massospora cicadina
TTGCAGTTCATGGTTCTTGATTGCACTGATCATCCTAAAGGTCCTCAAACTTTCATAACAATCTGCACCTTTTATTGTGACACTCACCTGAAATACCCCCACACCATAATCAGATCTGCCCCGAAATTATTTCTTCTGGTAAACATAAAAGAAGCTTCGCCATCTGTACTTGCGTTTTGGTATTAACCACATAAAACACAAGTCCCTTTGCTTGCTGTGACCACATTCTCTGCA
The DNA here is from genome assembly GCA_022478985.1 of Massospora cicadina. NCBI lineage: Eukaryota > Fungi > Entomophthoromycota > Entomophthoromycetes > Entomophthorales > Entomophthoraceae > Massospora > Massospora cicadina. The sequence continues at coordinate 235 of JAKSZP010017254.1, forward strand.
CAGCCTTCCTCTGCAACTCATCAGCCTTAGCGATGCCTGAATTTTTGTTTAAGGGTTGATCCTCACTCCCACACCATTGACCACTGCAGGCGCTGCTCACACCACTCCGCTCAACTAAGTTTGACTTCTCATACTATCCCTGAGCAGATTGCTAATCTGGCGCTGGTTGAGTTTCCTTGTTTAATTGTGCATGACCAATCAGCTCCCGCAACCACCCCTTTAACTACCATTTTTGGCCAAGCAGTGGCCACTTTGAATCCTTATACTGCTCTTAAATGGACTGATAATGAAAACCAGGCTTATGATGTTAAACATGTGTTTAGATGACCCAAATTTTTAACATATTCCCCCAATTTAACTTCCTGCTGCCAAATTCTACCACTGAAAGGGACTACATTTATATAGATAATAGATAAAATGGCTTTCAATGAAGCAGCTGCCCTTGTCTACACCATCCTCCAACAATCCCTCCATGTGGCAAAAAAGTCACTTTAAAGGGGGATTCAATTCCCTGACTTTTCCCTTGATTTCCTTGACAGTGCAAATTTGATATTAAAGATCTTTTTTCTGTGGCCATGCATACAATGAAGTGGTAAAATCATCACTTTTATGATCACAACTAACCTAAACTCGCCAGCTCAACAAGTCATTTACAGTGTGCCTATACTTTTTTTTGCTAAGAACCAGCTTGCTCAATACATCAAGGCGATGCACCGCACAGGACTTATCCTTGGGAATATCCTCACCTATTTCTTTATGCTCTATACTGATGAAGCTCCAACCCCCATTTTATCCATCTTTTATTGCCATCTGAAGCAACCAGCACTGGATGAAAATCCTTTGACCCCTCCTCCCCTTCTAATATAAATGTTTAGGCTCACCGCAGACACACAATGTTAAGATATTTCTATCTCAACCTTATCTCACGTTCATGATTAAGAACACATGGACGTCCCCCACTTGAGTTGGGCCCAACTAGTACTAGAAAAGTAGCTCTTGTAAACATTAAAATATTAAGGATAGGCTTAAAGCTTATAGAGATAAATTTTAGTCTAAGTATTTCCCAAGTTACTATTATTATCTGGCGCACATATGCAACAATTCTTCTTTTAAAGCCCATATTAACAGAATAAGTTGCTTTAAACGTCTGTAAATGGCTTAAGAGGAATATGAAACATCTAGATAATGAGAACTTGAATATACAATCAAATGTTCGTGAATAAAACCTGTATTTTAAGTATATCACACTAGAAAGCAAATGTAGTGAATAAAAATATAAAGACTAATCTTACTTTGCTATGGAAAAGTTTAGCTACTATTTTAAGCTGCTTTACTTAAAAATGTTTAATAAGGTAAATATAGTTATTAGATTAGAGGATTTATTATAAATTTATTCACCTTGTTTTCTGGGAGAAATTGCAGTGAATATTAAAGAAAGTACGTGAACAGTACTAAAAGTGCAAGTGACCATTAGTATGATCAGCTCATTTAGTGTTGTATGGCTTACAAGGCTCAGGAAGTAATAGCGCAAGCTTGGCAACATATTATCTGATCAAATATAGAAGAAACATTACTATATAAGTATGGTAGCTTAAAAAATATTTAAAGCACAATGCAATAAATTTATTTAAGAAAATGAGACTGTATCAAACTATAAACTTTAAGTTTACTTATAAAAAATCTGCAAATGTCTAAAATAAGACTGTTAACTAGAAATTTGGAATTCTAAGTTTTAAAGAAAATTTATATCTATATTGCATATGATTTTCCTATTATGTTTGCTTTAAAATAAGGTTTGTAAGCTTTTTTTAGTTTCACATGTGCTACAAAAGGTTAAAAGTTGAAGTATTTGTCATTATCACGACAATATAAAAGGCTTTGTTAGGTGCTTATAACAGAATTTAAACCTATAAGGAAATTTTATGTTTTCTAAAAGGTAATATGCTAAAGGATACAGATGTGATATGACATTGTCTCATAACTTTTATACCGTTGTAATATTACCAAAGAGATATAAGTTTTCATAGTTATGGTAAGCAATAAGTATCTTCTCTATAAATCTAAGAAGTTTTTAAATGTAAGCTATAAGTTGTAAAGTATAACCACCTGGATATGGACTTCTACAACTTTGTAATCTGATGGGTAAGAGTTTTATAAGTAACACTTAAAACTTAAATTGGAGGAGTTACAGAGTTTTATTCATTTATTATCTTGAAAGTGCCACAAGATTACCAGAAATTAAGAGTCTAAATAGAAATAAAGAAGCATACATAATTGCACTATAAATTGAGAAGTAAAATACTGGAGTCATTTTTAGTAGTAAGTTAGGGCCAATATAAAGAACTATCTATATAAAAACGTTGTATTAAGTGTTGTCATAAACAAAAAATTCTTTACGCTCAGTGAAACTTACAATATTGTTTTTGTAAGAGTAATTTAATTAACCAAAACCTTTGATCTCCCACCAATTTTCTCTTCCTAATGACCTCAGATTACTGACAGCTGATTTAGTGTAAAGCAGAGGCAAAAATCCCTGAGCATTTTCTGTCAGACAGGAAAATATGCTCAGACTGGTTCCTCAAGTCCTAGAAAATCCTTGAGTCAGTTTGTTCTGCCCAAGGATCTCAACATCCACCTTGCACGCTCCCAGGCAGTGCCTTGCAGCCCACTAATGATCTCCCAGTCTAAAATTCATTTTTACTTATTATCAAATATGGTAAGTTATTTTCATACATGGACAAAGCTATTTTAAAAAATGGAACAGGCGGAGATGCACCTGCCAGATCTATCAATTTCTTCCCCTATAAGTGGTATTTTGACCTTGCTTCACATGCAAAGCTGACGCTGCCATTGCAGCAACTGTGCCGCTGGTCTTTGATGGCACCCATATCACCATGACGCGTAAATGGCTCCCACAGACACCACTCTGGTGGTTCAATATACTGGTTTGCCCATCCACCTTCCCCCTGCGGTGCTCCATCAGGAGCTGATAAAAGCTCTGGCATCCTATGGCTCCAACTCCATCTTATAATTTGTGGTCCCAAATGTAGCCATGACTCGCTGTGCCTGAGGCATTCACCACTATCAGCCCTAAATCTAGTAAAATTTAAACTGTTAATTCCCCTTCACTCTGTCAAAACTTCTACCCCAACCATCCGTTCTGGGCCTGTGTTGATGGTGGGCGGATGATTTGTCCATCCTGTTTTATGTTGGTCACTCAAAAAAAAATGCCCATCCCTTGCTGCTACTGCTGGCCCTCAACTTTCATCCACCGGTCTCCAATACAATGCCAACCCATGATTTTTTGGTATGAGGTCAATCCTACCCCCCTCCCCCAAAGTCTGCTGCTGCAGCTGTGCCCGCAGTAACCAATCAGGATTCTCTGTGACCAAGTGCCGCCCATGCTCATTCTAATCAAGAACTAGCTTGGACATAAATTTGCTCTGATGCTTCCCCAACTAACCAATTCACAATCAGATGTTAAAACCCCAATTCAGTTCAACCAGAATCCCTGGGACTTATAGGCTTTAACAAATTAGGCAGTTTTTTTAATAATTTACTCTCCAAATTAAGCAGTTCCTCAGTACAGAATATGATGCCAAGTTTTCCCCTCGTTTATTCTCTCCACTGACAAACGCTGAACCATTCTGAAGTGATCACCAGCTTGCTGTTGGTGCAGTTGCTAAGCCAGATTGTTATACCATCTACAAAGCTGTCACCAAATCAGTAGTGTTGCTGCAGAAGGATCCCTCCTCCCAAAAACATTCACCCTCAATAAGCTTTGTAAAAGTTCACTGCTAAAAACTCATAAAGCTGCCACTGATGCTATCCAGAGTGTGGTAAGGTATTGCATAATCATATAGCCAAAATTACTCATACCAATATCACTAAAATTTTTCATGTTCCCCAATGCTTGCATAAAAGCTGAAAGTGCTTTCAACACTTGTATCATCACCTCCTTTTATGCCAGCTGTTTTTCTGACACGCCGTTAATCAAAGGATATAACCACATATCGCCAATACCCCAATAACTTACTCTCCACCATATCCTGTGCCCTGCTCTAGGGCGAAGAGCTGCTGTGGATGAGCCTCCCTAATCCCCTCTCCTTCCATAATGGTGATATAAGCATTTCGCTGCTGTCCCACCTGGTTGGGTGTGTTCTCTTTTTGTCTGATTCATCCATTTATTTTGGGTACTTTGAATCAATTTTGTGGTATAATTTTGTTTGATCTTTAAACTCTGATAATGTCCATCCTTGGTCAGCATAACTCAAATAAGTTAAAAAGGGCGTTGACATCAACAAATTTGAAAAACGTTACAGATAACATGTTTAAATCTAGCTTTTCTTTCTCGTAACAATCACTTTAGTTACTACAATTTGATTTGAACAGCAAATTTGGATAATCAAACACAGGAAAGATGGGCGACTTTTATAACAAAAATAATACAACATGGGCGAGCGTCGCAGCAAGCAGTGCACTTAACGGTGCAATTAAGGGCAAGAAACGCCCTGGAGGGGGACCAGGAACCCAAGCTGTAAAAAATTGCAAACTCAGACACTGACTGGGTTTATGATATATACTGTAAAGCACGCGCAATACATGTACATTCAATTCAACCAACCTTTGTCAAAGGTGGAACACGGGATCAGACTCTTCCTTGGGGATGAGTCACCGACCCTGTGGGAGAAAACATGTGAGGCACAGCCCTCACTTTTCCCTCACGCGGTGTATGTAGCCACCAACAACATGGGCCGCATCTGGATTGATATTGGTTTCAAAACAGCCAATGAAGCCAATGCCACAGCAAAATTTGTGTGGAAATTGCCCTCCCTGAGGGAAAAAAATTATGCGCACCGCTTGCATCAGATGAAACAATGTGAAAACTTTGTTCATCTCATTTGACTCGCTCCCTACCAACCTTCCACATAAGGTAATCAAGGAGGAGCTCCGCAAAGGGCTTGTAGCCTATGGAGAAATTATGCAACTTGAATTATAGCAATTTCGCTTAATGACCAACCTGTGCATGGGCAAAGCTATCGCTGTAATCAACCCCTTCCCAGAAGTGGAAGAGGATTTATCCAGAATTCCCCGCGCAGCAGAATTTCACTTTGCAGATGGGGGCCAGTCAGCTGCATTCTGAGTTTCACTGGAACGCGCACCACCCATTTGCAACCACTGTGGCTCACTGGGCCACAAGGAACATGCATGCCCTGTAAAAGAGGGCTCAATGGAAAATGATTTTTGTGAAGAAGCTATGGACGAAGATAATGAAAACTTTGCCAAAATGACTGATGGCCATCACCCATTCCGCTGGGGTGAAGATGGACTATACTCCATTGTGGACCCAGTTACAAGTAAACAGCGTAAAGCAGCACAAAAAGCCCTCAAGAGAGCAGCGGCTGAAGTGGCGGCACATGCAGAATCCGCCATTAACCATGGACAAATTCAGGAGGATATTTCAGATATTCACTGAACCAACCAATCAGAACAATATGCCCAGGTCAAAAATTTTCACAGTAACCAGACTGAGCCACAAAGCGTCATCAGTCATGAACATACTGAGGAACAATGCAACCGCAATTTGAGTGAAAATGTGGTACACAATGCAACAAAGTTGAACCTCAAAAATATAAAATCCAATCAACAACCCGCATCAAATTGACATAAGACCTGTGCAGGAAAAGTTGACGCAAATGTAAAAAACTGCAATTTCCTTATAGATTGGGTCAGATCAAGGGAACTAACAATGGCAGTGAAAGAGTTGGAGTACAGACGCGGAGCATGGCCAAAATGAGCCGCGGTGGGATAGGACCAGAGGGTCCTCCCAACTGCTCCTGAGGCGCTGCGGGCACCTCAGTGTCAATATGGATGTTAAATATTGCGGGAGCCAGGCTCATATGTCCCAAGCCAAAAAGCTGGAATTCCTGCGAAAACCTCTTGTAGACATCTTGGCCATCCAAGAAACCCACTGTCTGCAAGGGGAAGAAGGATCGTGGTCAGCCAGGGTCTCACCATCACAATTGGTATGGACATCTCACTGTGGGGTGATAGTCCAAAACAACAAAAAATTTAAATTTACAAATTCATCATCACACTTGCACGGTTGAGTCCTGGTAGCAACAATCACATGCCAAGATAAAATTATTTTGTTAGCATGTATCTATGCACCGTGCACTGCAACTGAGAGAAAATTTTTTTTTGAAAAAATTTCTACTCTCACCCTCCCACCAGATATCATCATGTTAGGCGATTTCAACTGCTGGGATAACCCCAATACAGATCGATGGCCTAATCCCAGGGGATACCCACCTGGACACATTGAATATCGCACAATGAAGGCATCTCTTGGCTTACAGGATGCTCTTCCCCCCAATTCACCAATCCTTCCCCATATGAAAAGACCCAACATACGTGAGGGACTGCTCATATCGATGAGTCATATTGACCAAATCCTCATCCCACAATCCCACCACTCAAGAATCTCCAAATTTACAACAAAAAAAATCAATTTTCCTGATCACCGATTAGTTATGGTGCTCTTAGCGCCAACCCAATCCCACACACAGGTGTCGCCTTGGAGAAAGCTTCACCCAGAAAATATAAGATTGCCTGAGATATCTGACTGGGTTGAAAACAAGGCTACAAACCCAGAATTCACAGCCCCATTCACTTTGGATCCCATCAGAACATGGGAAAATTTCAAAAAAGATTTAATCAACAAAACCTGACATATTGCATCACGCAAGTACACCGTGGACACAGCCACAATCAAGCGTATCTTGGCAGAACTAGACCACCTGGAAATAAATACTCCGAGATCTGGCTATAGCCCTAATTGGGGATGCAAAATAGGCAGAAATTTCAGCCTGACTTAACAATCTCATCTTTGAACACCAACACATAATCAAAGTATCAAACAAAGGTAAGTTCATAAAGGAAGGCACAACCTGTTAAACATACTTTTTCCACCAATTCCATTCCCGCGGAAACCAGCCCACATGCACACAGGTCCACAAGACCAACGGCACCGTGGCAACTGACCCTGAGGAGGTCAAGGCAGAAGTACACCGCTATCACACCGAATTATATCGCAATATGCCAACAGATCCACAAAAAATTAAAGAATTTATTCAAAATGCCAAGATACAAAGTACACCACCAAATTACAATACACTATCCCTTATCACACGGGAGGAGTTTTGGGAAACAATTCGCGGTGCAACACATAGGAAATGCCCAGGGCCTGATGGGATACCCTACGAATTTTACAAAAAATATTTTTAACAAATTGCCCCCCTCCTATTGGCGTCAATGAACCAGAGTTTGTTGGAAACACGCCTATTACCAGGAGGCCATGAATCCTACGTTATAACCTTGTGTAAAAAGGGTGACAAGTTGGACCTGGCCAACTGGCGCCCAATTGCACTCTCCAACACTGACACAAAAATTCTAACAAAAATTCTAGCAGCTAGATTGGGCGCAATTGCATCTGACGTCCTATCACCCAACCAGTTTGGGTTTATACCAGGGCGTTCAATCTGGAACAACATACACCCTGTTGCAAACATTTGCCAATCCAAAGCAACTAGTGCCCTGGTCTTCTTGGATAAGGAAAAGGCGTATGACCGTGTTAGCTGGCCATACCTAAAAGAATGTCTACATGCCTTCAAACTCCCACCAAGATTAAAAAAATTGGCGATGCTACTAACAGAATCTGAAACCATGGCTATATGCGGCCCTGGCTTCCTAACTAACAAGATCACACCACACAGAGGGCTCAAATAAGGGGACCCCCTCAGCCCACTGCTATACAATTTCAGCTTTGACCCACTCCTCCGAGTAACTGACTCACGTCTCATGGGGATAACCGCACAAGGACAACCAACAGTCAAGATACTGGCCTTTGCAGATGACTGCGTAGCAAGTATAACAAACAATGAAGATGCCTGACAGCTGGAACACACTCTAGAGGAATACTCCAAAGTGAGCAATGCATCGCTCAATAAAAGGAAGACAGAAATCATCCTCTTAGGCAAATACAAAAACAATTGGGCCACAACATCAGAACCTCACACCAACACTCAAAGAAAAAACCCAATTATTTTACCCTTTGCAACACCTCCCACCACCACTCCTGTCTGACACCTTGGGATCTGGCTAGAATCAGGGGGATATGCTAATGAGACAATGGAAAGTAACCTGTTACACTGGGTATCCAAACGCGTCGCCTCCCTCAAGGGAAGAACCCCAGGACTAACAGGACGAGTTACAGTTGCTAACTCGCTCATCCTCCCAATACTGTGGTACCAGGCCCATGCAATAGCTTCTCACCTACCTTTATAACCTCAATTCGCGCGCTTATCCAGGGCTGGCTGTGGCCTGGCTCTCACCCTCCTATACGGATGGAAACACTATTTGGCCCGCGCTCAAGCGGAGGCATGGGACTAATAGATTTTGAGAGCCATGCCAATCACATCCTAGGTACCTGGATAAAGGAAATCCTTGCTCCAGACCTCCCGCAACAACATTGGTCCAGAGCATCAAGGACTAACTTTGCACAGGCGCTCAAATTAACCAACCCACATAGTCCACCCAGACTACTTTCATACCTTGCCAAGCACCCTACTGCAACGGGTCCGCATGGAACCTCCCCTCATTTCAAACATATCCTCTGAACTATCCGCCATATGGGATGGACCATAGAGAACATGGGTACTATACAGGGAAGGGGATGACCCAGCCCCCAAATCAAATTAAGAATCCAGAAAACCACCCACAGAGGGATTTGCTCGCAACAACCCCAAGCATAGCTAGGATAGAATACCTAGATATGCTGGACATTCTCTATGATTTAACCACACAGAAAACAATGTGGAAAATGACACACCACCCACTCCTACAACCAAGGATAAGAGCATACGCCTGGCGCTGTTTGAGAAGGACCTATAGGATGGCGGACCGCTCCAACTCCCTCCACAAAACATGTGCAGTATGTGGAGGGAGGAATCCCTACATCACCGCCTAGAAACATGCCCCCCAACCAAAGCTATATGGCAGGAAGTCGCACGCCTGCTCAAGATTCAAAACGAACAGGAATTCTCGATATTAAAGAGTATCTTCGCGCTCCAGATCGAGTCACCAATCCCAGCTACCCTCCACTCCCTAATAATACCCATTGCAATGTGGACAATACACACAATTGCATTAGATGCGTTCAAGGGAACGGTCCCAACCATTCATGGGATTATCAACAGATTCCATGTCCACTTACTAGAGCACTTCCAAGCCTGGCTCTATGGATATATGAGACCAAGACAAAAAGCGCTCATAGAATCATGGTTCCCACTCTGGTTCCTCCACACAGACCCTTTCCTTCACACCTGCTCCATAGCAGGGGAAACCCCCTCGGAGTAGTGCACCAAAACCCTCATACCTGGCAGTCCCGCTGGTAACAGGGGTAACTTGAGTACCCTGGGGTGCCCAATTTTTATATTTCTTAGTTATCCTCTTAGTTTCACATATATTCGGTAATGTCTGTCCCCTGGTCAGCTTACCTCGGTTAAATAAAATAATATGTTTAAATCTATTGAATCTCATAGTAATTGGTTTTCTCAACCCAGGGGGATTCATTGATGCTTATCTACTTACTCCTGAGATCCTAGAAGCTTGAGGCGAAGGGGGAAGCAAAGAGGCATTGAGAAAGCAAAGGGGTGCTTTCCAGAGCCAAGCTTTTATTTAACTGAGCTGGTAAGGATGAATATATGGTGCATATCTTCAGGTCATATTGAGGTGATACTTAAAGTTGGTGATCATGTGGGGTATAGATCAAACTAAGGAGTTGAAGGCGTTATGTGGGAAGAAAATGTGCATGGTCCAGATATTCATGGCATAGGCTAGGACCTAAAGATAATGGTGTCGTTCAGGTAGTGAACGTTTAACAAGTCTTGCACTGAGTGTCCAATCCATGGTTGAGCCTGGAGGCTTGCATAGACTCTAGGACAGAAAGCGGCAAAGCCTGGACAGGTGAAGAAGTGGTGGAAGTGGGAGTCAGTTGGATCAGCGCAGCAATGACAGCTCTTATGTCAGAAGCTAATTTAGTTTTTCCCCTGTCCTGTATGAGCAGTGGAGGACCACAACAGAATGTTGAAAACCTTTTCTGAGAGGGCTGAGTGGTAGAAATCCACCCAAAACCTCTGGAGATCAATCCTTGTGGAGGTGTGATGAGCTTGCGGAGCTTTAGGAAGATAGGGGTCTATACAGTGAGTTGAAATGGTCACAGTAACCTGCCTTATAATCTCATGGCGGCAGGTTTAAGTCCGTGGCTTTCCTTTAAGTATGGGAAGGAATGACGGACCTGTGCACTTACCTGCTTCAGTGCAAGGAGAGCATAATTCTAGTAGGTGCTTAAGAAAGTTTGAGCTTATGGACCAGTTTTATATTAGACGTTCACTAAAAGAGGTCAGTGATGCTCTAGAAATTCCCAGAGATGAAGACATTGCTTGGCGTAAGACTGGCGCCCTTTGGTGCATCAGGATAATGTCAAATAGATGGTCGGGCGTAAGACCTTAAGTAGATATATGCTGTATGGTCCTTATGTTCAGAAGTTCCAACCCCTTTGCAACGTGGTCAGGCTATGGTTGTCAGTGCCGTGGTGGATGATTGAACCCCCATCTACAACAATAAACTAGCATGATATGCCATAAATAGAAAGTGTCCATAAAGAGGTAGAAATAGGCGAGGAACCAAACATTGAAAAGAGAATCACTTTACCCATCATGGACCATCAGGAGGGATTATGTTATGTTGGTTCCATATAATAATCCTGATGTTCACCACAATTGGCAAAAAAGTGCTCTAGAGTGTCGCTATGGTTTGAAGGTGGGCTCAAAGCTGAAAATTAGGGGTGAGGTAAAAAAATGTAAGTTGGACCAAATACAGACTACTTTATTAGATTAAATGTTGATATTTATAGGGTGCATATGGACATGGTGCCTCAAGGATCTTTGTGCCCCCCTCCGCTCAGGATCTTAGAAGGTCTTCCAGATTGACTGTCTTGGAGGAACTCTCATTGTACTTCATTTATCCCATGACCTGAGTTGGGGAGGCTGCATCTCTTGCAATTCATGAAGCAGTGACAATATTACTGAAGTCGCTTCCATCAATTCTCAAACACGTGCAGATTCCAGATTAATTTGGGTTTGGTTCCGTTGAGATAAGGTTCTGTTCAAGTGGGCTCAAGAGTTAATTCACCAAGAGTCAATACTGAAGTAGAGGTTTCAATTCGCTTTTTGTCCTGAATCCTAACAACGCCCTCATCAAGATCCTTTTGGAGGGGAGTATAGGGTTAGAAGAATCGGCCATGCACCCTATTAACCATGGTCCCCTGGTTGACATTAGCAATGGAGTATTCTGAATTTTCTTATGAATAACCTTATAAGGTTCAGACCAAAAAATGTTGAGCTTATTCTGTTGATCTCCAGGTTAATGGTGATAGAAGAGAACAAGGTCACCTAGTTGATAAGTTGGTAAGGGGGTTAGCCGAGCTTAAATTGGGTTGTCTCTCTTCCTGTAGTGGTGATAGTTCCTTGCGTGGCTAGGGCTTGAAGCCTGACTATTTCATCAGATAAGGACCTCATAGTTAATTTAGATATTATCAGGTTTGAAGGTCTCAAGCAATGTCTGAACGTTACTTGGTAGCCGGGGAGCACGCCCATATAGGGCTTCAAATGGGGACATTTTGATGACTTGATGGTAACTTATCCTATAGGCAAGCAAAGCGCTGGGCAGGTAGTGGTTCCAGCGAGCATGATATGAAGCGGCCATCTTACATAAAACAGAGATAAGAATTCTATTAGCGCGTTCTACCATACCATTGGTTAATGGGTGGTAAGAGGCAGTGATACTCTGGTTGGTGCAAAATATTGAGTGTTAACTTTTGGCAGCATTTGTTGAAATCTTTTAAGCTGGTTGCCCAGGTTTAGAACCATTGAGCAACGGATAGATGATATGAATATTGCTGATCCTTGAATAATAATAGTAAAGTAAATTTGAGGAGCTATCTCTTTAATAAATACCACTTTATTGTATCTATAAAAATAACGGACAACTTTTGCTAAACCTTCTCCTATATCTTCATCCAGGATCCTAGATTTTTCTCACTAACGACCCACTTTTCCCCATTCTCCTGCTCACCTCTTATTCTTCATTATTCTCAGTAAGTCCGACCCTTCAGCTTAGTTAATCCCTATTCACTACAATTTTAGGGGTTTTGCCTCAGCATTGAGGCTCAAGCAGAGCTCGCTCTATTCACTGAATTACTATTGCCTCTATTGACTTGCTTTGAATTAACATAATTTGCTACCCAAATCTTGAAGCTTACCTTGACTAATAAAATATGATCCACTGAAGCTATATATGGCTTATTGTCCAGTCATACCAATTCCTTGACATTACCTCCCCTTGACTGGATGATACGTCCCTTATTGCTTATATAGTCACAGAAACTTAGTGTGTATTTGGTTGATAATCTGACCACCCACAGGTTCCTTGATGGTGTAGGCATTGATACCTGTCTTCTCAATTATCTCAAACTGCCCAGTCCATATGTTGGCGAGCTTGTTCTTCCTTCCAAATCCATGTTGATTGTAGAACATGATCTCCTGCAGCGAACTGTGGGAGTCCACTATTTCTACTTTGGTCAGCCGCTGGATCATAAATCTTTTTAGATAAACTAGTAGAATAAGCTTCAGCTTGAAGTTTTATCAGCATGTCTTTTTTGTTAGTCAGATAGCGCTGTGGTCTACTCCGCCAGTATCCTCCACACAGGAATAAAGCAATGCAACAAAGTTAGATGTCTTCTATGAAATAATTGGAAGTGACTTTTCTCTGTTGAAAAATGCTAGATAACATTAAAAGCAAAGATGGTGGTGGATAGGAGGGTACTCCATTCAGCGGGCCTATCTTTTATAAGCTTACAAGGAATGTTCACCAAGGTTCCATTGACCCTTTCAGCCTTCCCATTGATTCAGGGTGTTATGGGCTAGTTAAAACCCCGCGGATTATCATTAATTCAATCATCTTAGGAAGGACATGTGACGTGAAATTTGTTCCATTATCTGTGAGAATAAAATGTGAACAGACATGTTGCTGTATGATGCAATTAATAATAAACTTAGTGGCGGTTCCAGCCTCTAGATCTTTATTTGCTCTTGCTTTCACCCACCTGTCAAGTGATCTATTTCTACTAGTATATACATAAAGCAATTTGCACCAGTCGTCAAAGGCCCCACCACATCAATGGAAAAAGTGCATCACGCGAAATGAGGCTTAACCAGCTGGAAAGTTAGTTTTTTTGTGGAAAGGTTTCTCCACTTGTTACTGGTTACAACAAACAATTCTCTTGAGCATGTTGTAGTGCATGCTCTCCCAATAGTATGTGTGGTTTCAAAAACTCCAACGTCTTCTACAACCCTTCAAGACCTACTGCCTTGTGTGCATCCAAAATAATTGCTGACCTGGTGAAAGGGTTTGGGAAACTCAGCGTCAATCAACCAAAATTCTTATATAGTTCCCCGTTTTACAAAAGGTGTCACGTCTAAGACCGTCTAGCGCTTTGATTCTGTGTGGCAAATTGTAGTGCTATCTTCCAGTATCTTTCTCCTCGTAAATTTTATCTGCCAGATTTACTGTAATGGCAACCATAGGTAATTGCAGGAACAGTCCACAACTAATATTTTGCTCTGGCTGGTGTACTATCTCAAAGTTGTAAGCTTAGAGCTCCAGTGCCCATTGCGCAAGCCGCCCTTCAGGTTAATAAAGGTTCTGCAACCAACGCAAGGATGCATGATTTGTTACCATCTTGAACTTTACACCTTGGAGGTATACCCAGAATTGTTTATATGCATATATCACCGTTAATACTCACACTTGGTCACAGTGTAATTATGTTCAGGGAAATTTAAGCTTTGGATATAAAACGCAACGGGTGATTCACACTGTCATCCATTTGGGATAAACTTCCCCTATGGCGGAAAGAGAAGCGTCCGTTTGCACAATAGATTACTTTTAAAAATTGAGGTATTTCAAAACTAACGCTAACCAATGAGATCCATAAGACATTAAAAGAGTTTTGACAAAGGTCAGTACAGCCAAAGATATTTCTATCTAATAGTTTAAAGAGTGGAGCCTCAATACAGCTGAATTTAGGAATGACCCGCCAATTGTAACCAACCATCCACAAAAATACCTGGATACCCGCTTATTACCTTGCTGGGTCATCTTTTGTATAGATTCTACATTATCTGGCTGAGGTTTAAGACCTTTCAAGTCTACCACAAACCCAAGGTAAACCAATTGCTCCTTAAAAAGTGGCTCTTTCAAGGCTTATTTTATGTTAACTTTGGCAAGTTGGCAAAACACTTGATCAAAGTGGTTCAGATGCCCTGTGAACATCTACAAGAACACATTGATATTTTCAAGGTAGACTAGAATGCAGGACAGCTTCAGGTCGCCCAAGATATTGTCCATAGCCCTCTGGAACGTAGCTGGGGCGTTGCACAACCTTTGGAGCATACTTGTAGGCTGGAACAACCCCTTTGAGGCAATTATGGCGCATTTCTCCTGTTCCACCACAGGCAGCTTGATTTTCAAGTACCCCAATATAAAGCCCATAGCAGAAAAATAGTACGCACCGCTCAGCCAATCTGGAGCCTTTTTAATTTGTGGGAACGGATATGAATCTTTTTTCATGATGCTTTAAAGCTTCTGGTAGTCAATTACTACCTGGTTAGTACCATTATTATTCTTAACGATTAGTATCAATGCCCAGGAGAACATTGACAGCTCTAACTTCCCCTGTTTGATCAATTTTTCTATCTTATCTGAGTCAACTTCTTCCGTATCTTTTGAGCGGCAGATAGATTGTGACTGAATGCAGGGTGATCTCCCATGTCCACCCAATTCAAGGCTCCACGTGCACATCTCAAATTGTGGTCATCAGATGCAAAAATTCCTTGGTATCTCTCAAAAAGATCTATCATCCTATCTTTCTGTTCCTCCAAAGGCCCAGCTAGGGCTTCACGTGGGACCACTGTCACTCCGCTGAATGAGATTATTTCAAGTAGCCCAAGGCCCTCCAAAGAACCAAAGTCTTGAAGATGGTGAACCTCGCTAATAGGAGTCAGGTGCAGATAAGCCACCTTTGGTGCCTTTGGACAGTCATAGACTCCTTCTATAGGTTCTCTAGTAATACAATCACTCCCCATTCTCAGTACCTATAGTCCAGGAGACACCTGGGGTTCAAGCCGCAATTGCTGGTAGGGCCCTATAATTTCACTGTTAGCCCTTTTGGGGATTTCTATTTTAAGCTCTGTTCCTAATATGACCTGATGCCCAGAGGGTAAATTTAAAGTATTTGAAGTCCATAGAAGAATCCCATATACTTGTAAATCTGGTTAAAAAAGCTCTAGTCCTCTGCTTCATCTGAAGTAGCAAACAGGAATCACGTCATCACTCTATGCAAGATTAATTTAACTAAGGCTTGGGTCATTTGGGACTCCGTTGGAGGTAAAACAGATGGGGATCCGCTGTCCCAGAATCTTAAATGTTAATTCCGCCATATTGACCACTGCCCGAATTGCCACATGAATGCAGCCCCAATCAATATGTCATAATTATTATTAAGAAAAACCACAGCTGGGGCGAATGCGCTGACTGACCTGAACCTCAGAGACAACACGCTGTATGCGCCCTCTAACACAGTGCTTGGTGCCCCAGCGGTCCCATACACTACTCAATGTTCCACATCAGCTTCAGCGGAAGTTTAGCCACAAGCCTAGTGGATATTATATTGACTGGGGCACCAGTATCTATAATCGCTCAAATATTTGTATTTTCTATAAAAGTATCACGGTATGTACACTCCAAATAAAAAACGTTGGTACTTATTACATGAACATCCACTAGGCTTGTTGTTATCAAGAAAAGTGGTAATTCTGGTGCTGACACGAGGATACTCCTGGGCAATTTTCTCTACTGGAATTGCAACGTTCACACCTTCTAGTGCAGTAGCTTCCGTTGAGGGTTTGACTTTGCCCATGATGTTATGCTCGAGGATCTGACAGGCGTACAGTTTTTATACAAATTGGCGAAACTCTGAGCCTGTATTATTCTTGTTTCTCTCAGGTTGGTCCAAAACATATCGTTGATGGTTTGTTTGTATAATAAATCGTTGGGATGAGTACCAGGACCTTTGCAAAGTGACTTATCAGAGTCAGGGACAAATAAATTTGGATCAGCGGAGGTTGAGCGTCCTGAATCTACTCCACTCAACTTTTCCCTGTTTAGTCAGGGCTGACAATACTTCATGAACATGCGGTTTGACAGGGCAGCTGGCCGCATAATGGCCTCTTTGGCTGCATGAGAAGCAGGCATTCATTTACAGCTTTTGTCTCTGCTTTACAACTGAAGATCTAGGTCAAAACTTTAACGAAGGGATTGTAATTCAGCTGATGACAAGCAGGTGACTATAGGGAGAATGGAAAGGACCCACCAAAGTTTTAAGCTACCAAGAATCATCTGAAATATAATAAACTGGTTTGCTGTTGTCCATTTCCTAAGATGGATTTGGTAGCTGTCATGTAACTTTCCATTCCACGTTGGGAGTACTAAAGATGACAGATAGACAGCATAAATAATTAACAATTTGAAACAGTGCAACGTCTTCTTTAAGAACGGAGCCATAGCATTATACAGCTCCCAATATGGCTTAACAGCTGCTGTCATCACGATGCTCACATCCTCTTTGGTTAAAATATCTGCGCCCCAGGTAGGGTAAGCTGGGGCCTTCTTGTGGCATGACTGAGGAAAGCCTGTGGAAACATGGGTGATTAGCCAAAACCAGAACCCATAGGGGAACCACAGAAGGGTCCTGTATTGGTCTGAAAGAGGTGTGGGATGGAAGCTAATGACTGTAATCCAACCTGCTCTTGTGGGTGCTTCCACTCTCCTTCAGGGGGGAATATGGCCACTAAGGGTGAGGCAAGCGTCAGGCTATCATGTGTCACACTACTTTCGTATGAGGCGGGGCGCTGCAAAACCAGGTCTTAGCAACAAGGGTGGGGAAATCCCGATTAGCTGGTCTTTGGCCCACCTGTCTACAATAATACCATAGATTCTAGGTTGGCCTGAAACCTAGATAGCGGCCTTTAGCTTACATGGGATTACACTGGTGCAGCGAAAGGTTAGAGCACTCTTGAAACCAAATTGACGGACTGACCTGAAATGGCTGTAATGGTTCCCACAAAAAAATACCCAGAGCAAAATGCGTTAAAAACAGACCAAAGAGACCAACTCCACAAACAAATTAACAGCGGGGATGGTTCCTGCTGCACAAAAGGCTCCAGTCTCCTTTGTGGCAGTGACCAATGATGGATTTGGGGTCAGAACCATTGCTTTCAAAGCAAGGAACTACAGCCCCTTAAAAGACTGTTGGCAAGCATGGTGAAGAGCCTCAAGAGGTTTCACGCTGTGAAAATGAAGTTTGGGTGGTCTAAGGAGATTATTATGGGCTGCAAAATTAAGGTTTGCGGGTTCTCCACACTCCATATTTCACGTTTGGCTCTTGGGTTAAAACTTATGACTTTCCAATCTAAGATTTAAAATGGAAAAGGTTTTATCTTCTGGTTTAAGCACCAAGAAAGAGGAGGCCATACATCTTGACATTGACACTAAGATCGAAAGTTCATTCTGAGGGACGTACCACATGTTTTCACTAGAGGGACAATGATGTCTCAGCTGAAAGGCTTTGGAAGAGTGTTAATTAATGAGAACAGACTGGTAAAGAACTTGAAGCAGAAGGACGATGGCTTAAAAAAGTTCACTGTAGGATATGGGGACCTGATTTTGAAAGTTGAACAATCAAAGTCATACGGGGAGCTGCCTCATTTAGTACTGTGGGTACCTAGAGTGTCTCTGTGGTGCCTCTGGATAGGTGCTTCTTTTGTGGCATTAAGCGCACGTCAGAGCTAAATGTCCTCAGGCTAAACCTCCTGTGGCAGTGGCCAAACCTGATGGGCCTATAGAGGGTGTGCCAGTTGTGGTGCCCTCAGAGAAAAAGAAATTGGCTCTCCAGAAGGCGTTGGAGAAGCTAGCTGAATTGTCAGATAAGACAAAGGAGGCGGCGGCGGCTGGCAACGCCAATACAGAGGCGGTGACAGAGGTATTGAAAGTTGTTAGGAAGGTTAACAAGGATTTAAAGCAGACTAAGAAGGCGCGGGAAGCCGCTAGACTCCAAATTGAGCTTGGTGGCGTTTAGGCCCAGTCTGCAAAGGATATTATATACCAGCATTCTTCCCAAACGGATGAGGATATCCCCATTACTTGATAGCAGAAGAGGCATGCTACCATAATGAATGTGGGAGGGTTAGAGCGCTCAAGGCCTGTAGGGTAAGAAGCGGAGGTGAGGGAGGTGCTACCTGCTAGCAATAGTGGGCCAGTGCCTTCTAATCCAATGCATCCAACCAAAGCTGAAGGGTCTGTCAAGGACCTCAGCAATAGCAAGGTTCCAGCGGCTGATGAGACTGAGCAGCCACCACCCCTGGTACACTCTAATATTGGAAATTGGATGAAGAAACGTAATCCTGCTAAACTAGCTGAGGTGGAAGAGGATGAGGACCCCCTGATTCTAACACCAAAAGCCTCTTCAGTTTTAAATCTATGGAAATTAGGGTTGAATTTTCTAACGTGCGAGGTCTGAATGTCTCCAGGCAGCAGCAGCGGGTGAAACTCAAATTGCAGCAACATGGGATAGATATAAGCTTCCTCATTGAGACTAATTTTAAACCTGGGGTGGAAGAGGACTGGTCTTACTGTTCCCTCTGAAGCAATCATTTTACTCTCACTTGGTAGATCAACCAAAGTTGGACTTGCCCTTAGGGGAGAGAAAGAGGGAGGGGGAGAAACAAAAGGTGGGTATTTTGGTTTAGTGGGTAGACAAGGTTAAGGTGCTTGGCAAAAGGGTATTGGTTCCTGGAAGAGCAGTGGCAGTAATGACATTGTTTGGAGATTAATCGATTTGGCTTATTGGCTTATACGCGCCCAATTCTGGGTCTGAAGGTGAGCCTTCTTCCAGAAGGTGATCCTGAGGATCCAGGAGGAAGGCATCAGGGGGTTGGTAGTGCTGAGGAAGACATGACCTTGTCTGCTTTAGGGATGACTGGGTTGGGGCTTCATGAAACTGGAGTTCTGATCATGTATCCCACAAGTTGGCCAGTTTAATGATTGACATTGGCCTACTGGATGTGTGGAGAGCGGGCTGTGATGAGGAAGGGGAGACTGGGTGGACTCGCGCTCAGGGGGATATTTCTCCCGTATCGACCTTGTGTCAGTGTCCCAGCACCTTTTGAGTCACTGTAAGTTGATCCTTCAGAATCATGATACAAGTGGTTCAGACCACACCCACTTGAACTGCAGATCAGTGATCCTCAGGTTGTTTCTGTGAAGAAAGGTTATGAAGACTGAACCCTAAACTCCTGAATTGAAACAACTTTTATGTGTTCATGAGGAAGAAGGTATGATGGTGGTGAAGCCAGATTGTGAGAATCCAGATGTGCCAGTGAAATGGTTGCAGATGAAGGTTGGCCTCAAGATGGCATGTGAAATCTTAGGGAGGCAGCTAGGGGTCATGCATTTGAGATATGGAACCTTGGAGTAGAGCTTTGAGAGTACCTGCAAGCAAACTGCGGTCATGGGTGCATCTGCTTACACGGCCAAGGCTAAATTGTATGCAAAATCGATGGGATCCTTCATGGTGGATCGCCTCAAACAAATAAAATCTAATCAGGATGAGGACTTTAACAGCAATGGGGCTCAACTCCGCAAGGCAGTAGGGCATTCAGATTCTCAGCAAGGATTTTATCGCTTTGTGATGAGGGAGTTGAGGTGAAGGATGCAGCTCGCATGACTGAAGTGGCCAAGTCCTACTATGAGGACCTTTATAGCCACTCAGAGAATGACCCAGAGGCATCCAAAATACACACAAGCAGAATGGGAGTACTGCCAAAGGAGGCTCAGCAGCAACTATGTAGCAAGATCTGCATCCCAGAGGTGTCAGACGCCATCAGCAAAGGAAAGGATGGCAAGGCTTCTGGAGAGGATGGGTTTACCTAGAGCTCTACAGATTGTTTCAGGCAGAAATGTCCAAGATGCTTTCTGAGCTCTACAATCAACACCTAGTCTCCATTGAAATTGAGCCAGTGTTTTTGAAAGGTGTGGTGGTTATTATAAGAAGGGTGATCCCTCCTCATGGAGAACAATCGGCCTTTAACTTTGCTTAAAGTTGATTTCAAGATCTTAATAAAGATCATAACCAATTTAACTAAAAAGGAGGCTGTGGCGGACGTTGTCAGGAAAGAGCAGAATGTGTTAATCTTAGGACGTTCAAATACTGACAATCTGATGTAGCTCCACCTGATAGAAGAGTAGCAAGTAAGAAGTATGATCAGAGGGGGCGGCTACTTTTTCTTGATCTAGAGAAGACATATGATCGGATGAATCATGAGTTTCTCTGGAAAGTGTTAAGTAGGGTTGGAATCAGGGCGCTTGTTGAGACTTCTTAAAGCGATTTATGGGGAAGCCTCATCGGTTGTCAATATTAATGGGGTCCTCTCCCATGCTTTTAAAGTGTGCAGGGGAGAGCTTCAGAGAGACCCTCTATCTCCCTTGTTGTTTGTTCTTGCAATAGAGACCCTTTCAGTGGCTCTCAGGAAGTTAGAAAAGAGGAAACTTACCATCTAAGGAGAGTAGTTTTCCCACTCAATTTTTGCGGATGATACGTGGATGTATGTCTCGTCAGAGGAGGAGGAGAAGGTGGTGATGAGCATTCTGAAGATGTACTAAAATGCAAGCAACGCGAAGGTCAATTTGTAAAAATCTAGAGCTTAGCCCATCAGTAGAACGGCGATGTTGGATGTGGCACCAAAGAGCTTAATCACCTGGATGGTAACAGGGGAGGACTTTCTGTATCTCAGGTGTCCCATCCCTGGGTGGGCGTCGCCACACAAAATTTGGCTTAAACTTGAAGCAGACCTTGGAAAAGCGGCTTGGAGGTGGCTATGGCTCAATATAGCTTTATGGGTCAGGGACATTGTCATGAACAAATTCATTATTTCAGATTATGGTACATTGCCAGATTAGTTCCACTGCTGGCATCTTTTATTAAAAGAATACAGAGTTTAGTAATCCAGTTTATCTGGAAGGGGCAGGCATTGAAAATTAGTTGCTCTAACTTGTGTCAGGAGGTGAAGAAGAGGGGCATCAGTCTGATATACGTTGAGAGTATGATCAAAGCACTTCAGCTGAAGTGAATTGACGGGTCACTTGGGAGGAAAAGTTAATTTGTTGGGCTCCAATATTGGAGTACTACCTCTCTAAGGCTTGCAAGGAAAGTTTAAACAAGGACCTTGGTGTTAGCTGGTGTGTCAATCAAGAGGCAATTCCAAGCGCGGGGAACCTACTAAGATACTTGAAGGACTACTTTAGAGCATGGTCAGGCATTAAAAGTAGATTGGAGGGTGAATTTTAGATCATTAAAAGGATAAGGTCAATTCCCCTCTGGGGAGGAGTATGGGGACTGGAGATGGAACCTCGTCTGCGTAAAGCCTTCAAGTACTTTTTTGGGGCGGTTCACAGTGGGGACCTCCTTAATGGCGATGGATGAAGAGTGCTTAGGGTGGAAGCAGCTAATAATGCTTCCAGTGCCTCCAAGGTGTTGTTAAAGAAGGCATGCGATGTTGTGGAAGCAACTGAACTGCCTTCTTGCTGGAGGGAAGTAATCCATTTCTGGCTGCATTAGAGGCCAGGGAAGCCTGTTAAGAAGGTCGTAGAAAGCAGGATCGGTGGGTGTTCCCACAAGGAAGAAAAGGCTGGAGGTACCTCAGATGGGAAAGCTTCTTTGTCCTTCAGGGCTAGCTAAAGGTGGGTGTGGTGATGGTGTCTGCCTCTCAGAGTTCACAATCGCCAGGTTCCAGAAGTTACAAGACAGAGAGCTTTGCGTTACATACTTGTCCCAGATCACCTGAAAAATGTGACCTGTTATAATGGACCTGTGGGGGAGGAGGGTTGAGGGATGCTGGTCTATGCCCATTCAAAACTTTCTCTTCCAACTCCGCAGCAAAATCTTGGTCACTGGGATGACTCTGTGTAAGTGGAGTAATTATAAGGAGGATAACCTTCTGTATGCCTATAAGGTATGCAGAGGGGAGGAGACGGCAAAACACATCTTCACAGAGTATTCTGCAGCGGATGATGTGTGGAGAAGTGTTCTCCTATGGTATGAAGCATAACAACCAGGGCATAAGTTATCCTCTGGTCATCTTGCATGTACAAAGATCCTGGCTGCATATGCTCCTCCAGTCTGCTTGCAGGCAAGGAGGGGTTCAGGGTATAGTACACGATATGTGGAAGGCGATGTATGGTCTATGGCTTGCCAGAAACCAGCGTTGCTTCCCTTCAGAAGGAATCCAGGCAACAAGCTCCCTGGCCATAGTCAAGCGACGTCTAGAAATAGCTGTGGAAAGTTATGGCAATCCTCTTTTCTCAAGTAAGTCCAACTAAAGGGTCAGTCTGGTCTCATTTCTCGCAGTAAGGAATGAGAGGCATAATTCTGAACTGGCCAGTAGCTTTTGCTACCTGGTATACCAAGCAGTGAGGAATATGTCAGTTTTGGGGTGTTGTGAGCCACCCCACTCGCGGTCATGCCCACATCTGTGGTGCTTAGGTTTGCACATCACCAGTGCAGTGGTGGGCAGTACCCCTGTTTTCATCCTGCAATGTTGCCTGCACTGGGTGCCCTAACGGGCATACAAAAACTCAAAGATCAAACCAATCAGAGTGCTCAAATTTTAGTAAAAAATAATTTTAATATTAACACTAAAATTATTTTAAGTAAATAACGAAATCCAGCTTTTTATGTCATTTCCCACTCTTCTGCTTCAGTGAAGAAAGTGGGAAGATATTAGTAGCCATATTTGGGCCCAAATGTGTTGAGCAACAAATCAAATTCAGCTAGCAAGCATTGACAACGCCAAACTAATGGAATTTGGCAAGTTGAGAGTTAATTACAATCTTAATGATGGCGTTAAGCCTCAAGAATTTCACGATGCTTTGAATACCCCCAGCGCTATTAACCCAATCAATTTAGGACAAGTTGAGAGTTAGTTTTTGAACTTGAAGCTGGAATTAAGCCTCAAGAGCCCCAGGGAAGCTCAAAACACCTCCATCGCTACAAAATTCAAAAGCATTGGACCAAACATTGGGGTCTTCCTTCTCAAAAGCAGAAATAAGTTCAATGACTCCTTTCTGGCGAGTTTGTCACCCAGAAAATCCAATGGCTCTCCTCCAAAAATTGCAATATGTTAATTAAAGAAATAATCAAGCTTAATTGTTTTCACCCTCAGCATGCGATGACAGCCCAACAAACCTGAGCACAAAATTAATTTAAACGGCCTGAAATCTAAGGCTGTGGAATTTATTTATTACCAAAAAAATGATCTTGGAAAAGCCAACAGTCGTTGCAACCAGCAAGGCACCACTCGCAGATCAATCACCTAAAATGGGACCTGTCTTCAACGTCAAAAATAAGAGTATAAATCTGGATGAGCCTGAGCCTACTGATAAAAAGGTTGAGAAATCTCCCCAGCTTGAAGAGGTTTCTAATCCAACTGTCATGGAAACGGCATAAGAAATTTAGACTGGCCTGACAGTCAGGATCAAAAAGCACCAAAAAACAATCCAGGATGCCAGTGGCATTGTCACTCAAACGACGTTGTATGGTACAGGAAGTTGGGCAACAATTGCTCGTTGATGTGTGGCTAGCCTGAAAAGAAAACTGGCAATTAACCAAGCAGTTACAACTCCAGACCCCGTAGGCTTTGCTGCAGGGGGTTGCACTACTGAATTAGCTGGTTTGGAATATTCATTGGAAGGGGTTGTCACCAAAGCAGAGGCAAGGGGGCGGATCCTCGCATGAAGGTGAGACAAGTGAGACCACAGAATTCCGATATCCTGGTGGCGGATAGCTTCAATGACGGGATTGAATTTCCAGATATTTTCCTTGATGGATCCAGTTAACTATGGAGGGGGCTATTGTGACCATCAAAACTGGTATAGCCTATCCAATGTAAGGGCTGATGGGCCACCATGTTAGTGTCATAAGGAGCTCAGTGAGAAGAAAATAAAATAAGATAAAAAAATTTGGGTATTTGCGGGGAAATTTTTTTGAAAGTGAATTTTAAGAAATTGTCAACAATTTCCTCAGTGCAATGTGAGTGATTAAATAGTGTTCATTTTTGGGTCAGCTTGCAAAGCATGGGATCATGGCCCTAAAATTCTGACCTAACCTGGAAAATTTTCAAGGAAGAAAAAAATGGTTATAATCTGAACTGCCATCAAAGGGATTGGTGGCAGGCTGAGTCACTATCAGTTCGTCCACAAACGCCTGACCCAAGAATATATGCATTTATGATGGTTAGCATGACGGCGTCTGGCCCACCAGGCAATGGGAATTCCCCAGGGTAACCCCACATAGGGGCGGTCCCAAAGGATTGGAAATGGGTTCAGGATGGCCAACCTGCCCATGCCCAGTTGCTGGAGCGTTCATTTGGACAAATGGGTACCCTCAATTGCCAATCCCGATTTTTGAAATGTGAGCTTCAAACTATCGGCAACAATCCCCTATGGAGCTACATGCCCATTGGTCTATATCCCCAATGATTTTGAGGGGAGTTTGGAGTCAGCAACTGTACTGCTCAATGGCTTGATGTCATAAGCATTTTGACCAAGAATTTGTTACTTATCCCCTTTTGACTATGAGGCAAGTCCATTGGGCTTTAATCCCACAGATTCTAAACATTCTAACTTTGATTTTGAGGGCTCAGCGCCATCAGCTTTATAAAGTCCATCCATCTCATGGAGATGATGGTTACCAATGATTTCTGCACAGATTTCCTCAATTTGGCAAAGTAAATTTGACAGTGGCAAGCATGGGGATTGGGGGAGGAATCTTCAGAGGAGAGTTGTTACCCAGCGCTCATCTACCATATAGGCGAGGTCGCCCTGTGTGATGAGAGGTACAGCCGCCCTCTTTCGACCCTCTTTATTAGGAAACGGGAAAACTGCCCAGTCCATGAAGAGGGGACGTTCCCCTGGACTCACACCAGCTAACATTTTCCAGATTGAGCATGACTTCCTGTAATATAAGGCTGAAGGATTGTTTAATTTTAAAAGTTGGAAACTTGCCTCAAAAGGCCAATAACTGTCATCTTAACCAGCCAGGCATGCACCAATAAGACCACATGCAAATCAACTGGCGGAAAGGCACCCCGTAAGCAACTCACCACCAAGGATGCTCACAAGAATGTTCCTGCCGTCAGCAGTGTCAAGTATCCACATCATTTTAGACCTAGAACTTTTGGTCATCGCGAGATTGCTCAAGGTTGCAAATCCAATCTCCATTTCCAAGCTGCTGCTATTGCTGCTCTTCAGGAGTCTGCTGAAGTCTACCCCATTGGGCTTTTAGGGATACCAAGAGGGCCCTCACCAAAACCAAGAAAGAGTTCTTTTGTTATTACTTTAAATTGGTCAAAATGAAAAGGGCCTTGTAAGCTGATTTAACGATCAGCTTGAAGTCAAGATGAATTTTTTACCTATACTTGGAATGCCTTGCAAATAATTCTGATTTTGCACGTGACACCCTCACAACCTAACTGATATTCCTGAGGGAAAGATTTAACCTCTCAACGCCATAAGACAATTTAAGCATGATGTTCTAACCACTCCTGAGCTTTAGTACTCCTTTAACAACAACTCTAATCTTGCACTTCATTTGATGCCACCAACAACGCCTCCAGCTTTGAGGCTGTCGAGTTAGTTTTCACCATCAGAATTTAAAAATCCTACCATGCTGTGGAACCAGCCTAAGAATGCCTTGCAAATCATTACAAGGTTGAAAATGACGCCATCGCCATCTTCTCCTATGCCATGCATCAGAATAAAGGATTTGGATTGAAGTGAAGGCCTGCTGACAATGATCACCTCTGCGATGTAATAGGCTTTGGCTTACTTGACCCAGCGCCATGCCATCATACCATGTTTTCTCGCCTGTTTGCCAGTGGAACTGACGGCCACCTGAAGTTGTACAAAATCATTTATCCTCAGGCGCAAATTGGGACCATTTTGCACCTGATGCCCAAATCACCTCATCAGCTACATGAGCCTCAAGCACGCTGTTGTCATCTATCCCTCAGCTTACTTCCACATGGAAATCGTGCTGTCTTGACTCAGACACCTTGATGATCTACTCTCATGCCTCAGTTCTACCTTGTCAAGTTAGCCTAAAGCACCTGCTTATGCTTGCTGTCAATACAAAACCTCCAGCCAAAGCCCCCTTTCCTGCCATGGCACCGCTAAATTATGTTTATCAAACCTGGTGCTGTTGGACTCTTCTGATGGCAATCACATGGCCATGGCTCTCCTCAACATAAAGACTCAGCGTGGCCACATGACCCAAACTGAGAAGGATCAAACCTTGACCATCCAGTATCAGATGAACATTTTAGAGCCTTGGGATGAAATGCATCAGTCAAAGAAACCTGACAAAATTACCATTCAAATTAAACAAAAACATATTATGAATACCTCAACAATTAATTGGCCTATTACCGCAGGGATCAAGACTTATTCCCCTGGACAAGGTTAAGGGGGCTCTCTCAGGATTATCACTATGCAAGGTGTAAGCCTTCTCATTGGAAGAAGGACGACATATGCTTCTGTGCGGGACTTGACAATCAAGCTACTCAAATGGTACCATAAGTCTCAAATTAAGGTTCAAATATACATTATCAATCTAGGATTTGAGTTTGAAATATTACCTGAATTACTCCAAATTCAGCTATAAATTATTTCAATATTATTCAAGAATTTTTATCTAATTTCAGGGTCACATTCATACAACTTCATCACCTATGGCCCAAAGCTCCCAATATCTTCATCGTCTGTTCATTCTGGAAGCTAGCAAGTTGAACCTCTATACATGGACCATTTAAGAGCCCCTACTTAAGGTTAATACTAATTTAACCTATGCTATAAAGCCATCACCAGGAGATCAAGAAGCTCAGCTGACCTTCATAGTGTGACGTGATGAAGGACAGACCACGTGGGAATTAAGAATGACTGAGAAATCACTTCTTGCCATTCTTAATGAATCATGATTACCCTTATACTTTCACAGTACTATAAATAGTACTGTCATATTTTTATTAAAGTACTTTCTCAGCAGAATATATTTTATTAGGTTTATTAATTAGTTATACTTTATTATAATTAACAATTTCTCTTCCATCTCTGCATCTATTGAAGCTCCTGCCCTCTTGGTTAACTATAGCCTCCTGCAGTCAGCCACTATGTCATGTTTTCTAGGATTAGCACCTGCGAGTGCAACTAGTGGCGTTGAAACAAGTATCATTAGAATCAAAGAAATATAAAAAAGAAGAAGAGAAAAATATGAAAAATTATTAATTAAAAATGAATAAAAACAGTAATAATTACTGAATAATTAACTTTTTTTATATTTTCAGAAGCTTCATTGTCATCCAAGCTGGGTATCCTTACTTTGGGAGGAGGAGGGTGAGTTTGCATGCATGTAGCCTTAAGAAGAGTGATTGGGGAGAAATGCAAATTTCATACAAGTTCTGACTGTTGAAACCCTACCAAAGTGTGCTAAACATAAGAAGACTCAGCAATAAGCTTGGGCCTGAAGGAATAAGGAAGGGAGATCAAATCAGGAAAAGCATCCATTAAAATGAACTTTGTACAGGTGAGAGAGGTTAAACTCATGAAAGAAAGTCACAGTGAGGAAGACACAATTGCAAGAGGGCTTTCTAGAGAAGAATAGACCAGAAGAAAATACTTTTGCTATTTAAATTTACAAAAAGACTTAGTCTAACACTCTGTTCATGTTAAGATTGGTGTCAGTGGGAAAGGCTTCTGGAGGGAAGTAAGCGAACTCATCAAGTAAACATCTAGGGAATATGCTCTTAGGGTAGCTCCTTTGACAGGCTTTTTCAAAGGGCGTGGTGGATAAAAGTAATATGATGATCTTTCAAAGCACGATTCTTGTAAACTAACTGAACATGCAAGTTAGTATGAGATTATCATTGGAGCACACCAGAGCCTAGCGACTTTATGAACAAAGAGTAGAGCCTGGTTGGCTTCAAATGGATCAAATGGAGTGATATTGGGCTTTGATGCAAGTGCAGAAGCCATATAGGCTTCCAAGAGTTTTGACACTGAGTTGATAGCTAGACCTAGAGTGGGTACGCAGAATGTGCAAAGTGAAGAGATAGAGGCTATATGAAGGGAAGGTCTGAAGCAGTGAAAAAGACAGTCAGAAAGAAGATCACTATCTGACAACAATTGATGCAAAAGTAAATTCTCTTTATTTTGAGAGGCCATGGGGCCACATATCTAATGAGGCGTTTGAAGGTGGATTGACTTTGATCCATTGGGAAGTTCGCTGTATGGGACACAAAATTAAAGGAACTGACTCAGGTTTGCTTAGTTCTGATCAAGTTGTAGCTGACCTTGAAGTTGAATCTTCAATAACCATCAAAGCAAAACTAGTTAACTTATTTAAGAAAATGAAGGCATAATTCCTAAAATAACAAAAGCGCGCTGCATGGAGGAGCTAAGCCTTTGTAAAACTCCTATTCTTGGCAGAAAAGCTGCTGAGATAGCAATCATACTTTGAGCATTGTGAAAATTTAAACATTGTGATCAAAAGGAAAGGCACCCTCCGCTTATATCCAGTCAAGACAAGGGAAGTATTTAATGGTTGACTGAACCTGATATTTCAGGAAAATTAGATAAAAGAGAAAATAATATTAGCTTAGGTCTAATTTATATATCCTATGTTGAAAATATTAGTAATTAAGGCAAAAAAATATTCTAAGCACAAATGAAACTTAAATTTATGGCCTAGCGGTTCCACTTAATCAAAAAACTTACTGGACCAGGATTGGGGCTTTATTGGTTAATTTGAAATTGGCGTCCCATGTCAATTAAGTTATGATCAAATTAATTGTTAATTAGTGGTATGAACTGCCTTGGTATGTGCTACTGTTGCTCAAGAGGAGCAATGGTTTAGCCATTTACAGATGGATCAGAGGAAATACCGCCTTGAAATTATGTTAGTAAGACACTGTCCACGAAGCTGAGCTGGGTTACACTGTGATGTCTAACAGTCTGTAGACCCTCTAAAGACCCTCATCATGAACCACTGGTTAAGTGGTGATGTGAGGCGAGGTGCCATGGGTAAAGGTGTGTGGAACATCAAACATTATAAATTATCTCTGATTTTAGACGATAAAAAACAATCTTTAGTAAAGTAAACTTTTTGTAATTTTAAAGTTACAAACTTTTTACATTTCATACTTTTCTATTGTATTAATTGGGAATTTAATTGTGATCAGTTATAGGGTAGGAAGCCATTGTACAAGTAAATGACAAGAGAGTACAGCATCTAGTAATATCTTTAAGTAGTTTATATCATAAGAACTATTGTCACCTGTCTACTAAATCATACAATAGCCGTTAACAACTCTTACTTTAATATTAGACAAAGAACCAGACATTTAAAGTAGGCCAAAACTTCAACTGAGGGTCAGCCAACAATAAATTGGGATGCTACTCTTTCTGTGGTGCTAGTAATGCCTTTTAAGAATAGGGCTCAAAGATAGAAAATTACATTTGCTAAGGCCCTCATAGTTATATCAGAGTTTTCAGTTAACGAGTTACTGAGAAGGGGCTGAATACTACTTGGTAAACGGGGAGCACGCCCATATAGAGCTTTATGGGGTACATCTTAATAATTTGATAGTAGCTTATTTGGTAAGCAAGTAAGGCGCTGGGTAAGTAAATGATTCCAGTGAGTATGGTCGGAGGCGGCCATCTTCCAAAGGATAGATATAAGGGTTCTGTTAGCACGTTCTACCGCCCACTGGTCAATGGGTTGTAAGGTGTGATGAAATTGTGGTTAGTTCCAAAAAGCAAAGTTAGTTTTTGGTCTACCTGCAAGGTAAAATTTAGACCATTGTCCGAATGTAAAGTTTGTGGGCATCCATGCTAGTTGAAAACGGATCAAATAAGGAAAAGGGCTGTGGTTTTTGCGGTGGCAGCAGTGACAGAAATTTCCTAATACATTTGGTCATATGGTCTACTGCTAAGAGGATATACTTATGGCCTTGAAACTCTGTGAGTAGAAGGCCCACTACATTAATACTAACAACATTAAAGGGACCCAATGAGACCACACAAAGGGCTGATATTGGGAAATGGCCTGACCTTGGGATCAACAGGTCATACAAGCCTCTATAGCTTCTTTTATGGCTTTAATTATTTGGTTCTAGTAGCATCTCTTCAGCCATTCGTGGGTCTTCTTTACTGCTCCGAGTTCCATGATCATATGCCCTTCTAGGATAACATCAGTTTGAGAATAAGAACAGGTATAAGGGAGATAGTACTCATTAACTTTCTTATACAGAATTCCTTCTTTAATCTGGATATCTCATTTGATTTTCTGGAGCTTGGATTGGATCTCAGGAGCATCCAACTACCATTGTTTGGGCTGGCCAATAATATCTTACAGTCTGTCCTCATTAGGGGTCAATGAAACCAATATCAGCATCCTTGAGAGACATTCACATTCTGAAAAATCGCTCTTGAGTGATGAACTAAAAGTGGAATCCGTAGTTCTGCAGCATTGGAGCCCATCTGCTAATTAGCCATCTGGATTTTTATCTGCTGCAGCCATCAGAAGGAGGAGTGATCTGGTACGTTGGTGAAATTGGTGTAATAGATGTAAGGCCTGAAATGCTTGATCGCTAACAAAAGAGCAAACGCTTGCAATAAGAACGCTATAGTTCTGTTCAGCCTTTCTCAGGGTCATTGCTAAAATAAGATAGTGGGTGATCGACCTGATTTTAAAAGTGAAGAACTAGGATGGCCCCAACTGTGACATCACTAACATCTGTGAACAGCAAGAAAGGTTAATCAAAGTGCAGATGAACTAAAAAGGTTAAGTACAGAGAGCGGTCTGCAGCGCATTAAACGCCTGTTCTTGTTTGTGATGCCACTCAAAGGGCACATTCTTTTTCAGGAGATAAAACAGATACACAGCTAAGTAAGTGAACTGAGGGTGAATTGACGATAATAGCCCACCATTCCCAGTAGTACTTGGATATTTTTAAGGCACTGAGGGCGCGACATCTTCTTAATGGCATCAAATTTATCCAGGTTGATCTGGATACTATCTTATGAGACCTTGTGTCTGAGGAACTCCATAAATGATTAAAGAGCACCTAAAAGATTTAAACTTTATCAAAGCCTTTACAAGACGGTTATAGAATTCCCAGAGGTGCTCCACATGACCATTAAATTTTTCCAAAAGATGTTAATATTGTCGAGGTACATGAGGACACAGGGTAGCTTCATGTATCCTAAGATCCCGCCTTTGGCGCGTTGAAAGGTGGCTTGTGTTGCAAAGGCCTTTGGCATCCTCGTGGGGTTAAAAAGAGCCTCATTGGTTATAAACGCACACTTGGTTTAATTTTCAGGGGCAAGCTCCACTTGCCAATATCTGCTAAAGACATACATAGCAGAAATTTATTGCAATCTGGAAAGAAAGCGAAGAGTCATCGATCTAGGGCAAGTAATAACTGTCTTTCTTGGTAATGATGTTGAGCCAATGATAGTCCATCACCACACAATAGCTTTCATCCTTCTTCCAATATTACAGGAGGGGGAGGCCCAAGGACTGCGAGAAGGCGCCAACAGTCCAGCTTCAAGTAGTTGCTTGAGCTTGACAGCCACCTGAGCTTCTTCAATCTTACTTTTTGGTAATTTTGGGACCAAATGGGGGAGTGTCCCTAGTCTCCTCATGATGTAGGACCATACTCAATTTTCCAATTTTTCAATTAGAGGTTGAGAAGAGGTCAAAGTAATTCATCAATAATTTCATAACCTAGCTCTGTTGCTCACTAGTGAGCTCTTTCCCAACACAGGCGTCAACCAGAGCTACCGATGGTAAGTTTCTAACCCAAAAATCCTTAGACTTCCAAAGCTGCAGATATTGTCAACAGCCTTTACAGGTAGAAGGCGAACATATACAGCTGGAGTAATTGGTCCCACTATCCTAGGTTTGTCAGTAAGGCTAGATAATAAAACCAATATAAATCCAGCATAGGTGAAATCTAAAAAACTGTGCAGGTTAGGACTTCCTTAACTAATGAATTATCTAGAATTCAGATCTCCAAGAGGTATCCAGAAAAAATGTTGATGTAGATTTAGGTGTAAACAATAACCTGGGTCTTTAGCGATATAGTGGTTGTCATAGGCAAATAGATTGACATGCTTTCAAGGCCATTGGCCACAGGAGGTGGAAACCGTATGCAAGAGCCCCTTACATAATGCTCAAGTCAGTCAATTGGCTTTCACTCTCTAAAAAAGCAAGCCCAAGCTTTGACCTCCATCCTGGTATCACGTGGGGTTTTAAAAACCAGTGGGACCCAATGTCGCAACTGGGATAAAACTCCTTCATCGTAGTGCACAATGGCATAATAATGTTGGAGAAAAAAGTTACAAGTTGAAGGTTTTAACTAGGTTATTTTTTAATACTAGTGTTTCACAACCTAAAAGGGGGAGCTGCCACGAATTTGTAGCTTAGGTTATCCAGTGCAATGGAGGGAGTATATATGGTAAGCTTCCCAAAGCTAATGAGTAAGGAAGAATAAACCCAAAGGACCAAGTACAGAGCATACCAGCTGTGCCATATTATCTGTAATGTAGCAAGTCTGTAGCACTCTTAATGTTTTTTATCAGCTAAAATGAAGTGACATTCATGAGGGGAGCCACTGTCAACAACTGTCATGGACTTGGTTTTTATGGACTCAAACAGCCTTGCATGTAACCAAATTCCCAAATTTTGGAAAGAGTATGGGAAACATAGGAGATTCACTAAAAGAAGAGTAAGCAGTATCAGGTTTTATATTATCAATGGAAACAATACTTCTTCTTCTGGTATGACAACTCCAGGATCATTAGAGTTCAATAATTTTACTTGAGGCGGTACATGAATGTCATCATGAAGTGCCTCATCCTTCATGCTGAAGGCCCTTTTCCTGCCTCCTCAAAAAAGTCTTTTCCAACTTGTCTTGGCACTGAGATGGAATAAATCGCAGTAGTGCATTGTGGTCCTAGGATTCTTATGGTTTTTGACAACGTGGACCAAGGATGGCTGGAGGAAATGGATGTAACAGACATAGGACGCAGGGTAGATGCAGGCGTTTTTTTGAGCCCTTCCTTAATTTTAAAAGATGTAAAATCATTATTTTGGCTGATCATATGCATTTGGACCTCAAGGTAAGATCCTAATGTGGAGATTATTTCGGTTGTGGCGTCATAAAAGGTAATACAGTTATGGTTACCAAGGGCTTTTCTTGAGTGTAGAATTGGTTGGCGAACTCCGCAGGGCTTTCTCCTTTATTCAGACAGATACCCATTAAGCCTGCTTTTAATTGCCAATCTTTTGGTTAATTCTGAATTCCTGTATTAAGGAGATATGAACTTGTTCTCAGGTGTGGCAATATTTTATATGGGGAGTCATAATCTCCTGAGTGGAGCTATTCATCAGGAGTGGATAGCTTCACCTTCTGTCAGTCAGTAGCTTTTTCATGGAACCTTCACAAGCGTATAGTAAGGAGGCAATGCTTTCCTGGCCAAGGGTAAACTTCTATAAAAACAGACTTGAAGTTAGTCATAATAGGTGTGGAAAGGGTATTGACACTAGGAAACAGCGCAGGCTCAAAGCCTCAGTTTCTGCATAGTCGCAAGGGGCCTGATCCAATCATCATCTCAAACCATCGAGGTCCTCCTGAATATCATCCCAGTTTTGGTTTATGGAGGTAATGGAGTCTTTATGAGCAACCTGATCCTGTAACACATGAACGTTGCCGTGTTAAAGAAGCAACTGGCTCTCTAAGTTCTTAAAGCGATTGTCAAACCCTTGACAGGTTTGTTTTAGTGTGAGATTTGACTATATGTGAGCTTGGAGAAGGCGCTGAAATTGTCCATCTCATCTGACAAGGCCTCACTAGAGACCCTAGGGTCAAGAGGAAAACTTTCTACCAAAACTTGCACCCCTGAGCCACATTACATATTTGATCCCATAAGGTGACAAGGGCTGTGTAAAGCGTACTTTTTCCAAGAATTGTTAGGGCTTCTAGGAGTAGTCACCGCGGGACTGGAGAGTCCTTGAGGCCCACAGAGAACTTCAGGGCCTTTGGGACCTTCACTTCTAGAGGTGATGCGTGAGAGGCTACCTCTTGGTAGTGCTGTTGGGTGGTCCACGCAAGATCCTCAACTTAATTGAGGCGTTGATTTCAGGAAGCCCCAAGAGTTGGACATTCTAATGAAGCTTGTCCTTGTGGTAATCCAAATTGTTTTGCTATCCAACACCATGAGTTGGTTGTGAGCCTTGTTAATTAACAAATTTTACAGGAATGTCTCCCTGATTGTTTTGAATGAAGGAGAAGGCCGCGTTATAGAGATTGACAATATTGGAGTGTAGGGTCGCATAAGCCCTAGCTTTCAGGAGATTCCATGGTGTTGAAATTGACTATTTGCAGGTGGTGATTTATGGCTGGATGGACGAAATTCTAGAGATAAAGTTTTGTACCCAAAGCCAACTCTACCACTGGCAATAGAGCTGAGGTATAAATCCCGCATCATGGAAGGTATCAAAGAAGTGCGGGAGCAATTCAAACGGCCTCCTATAGACTAGATGCCATCTAGTAATTGTTGGATAATCTATTTAAAGTTTTCATAATAAAGTTGATACTGATAATGTCAATGAAGGGTAGATTAAATTGATGAATTGGCCCATTACTCTAAGCTTTCAGGCTGCATATATTGTACTTCATTTGTAAGGTGTTAATCCATTGATTTACGCTTCTTGACAGAACGGATGGTTGGTTTTCTTGACTGCTATCATTATCCATTATTCATGATATACGTTTTTCACTTGGACATCTCAAAGCCCCTGTAGTGAGCATCACTTTTCACAGTTTAACTGTTATCTGGTCTGTAGTAGAAGTATAAAAATGAGCTAAAAGCTGTAAACTAGCGGAGAGGTCAAAAAACAAAAAGATGAGGCAAAACAGACTAATTTATTGCGTTAGAAAGCGTTGTTACTTATAGGATGTGTGGGGACATGGTGCTGCAGGGGACTCTCATTGTCCTGGAATATCAGGATCTTCCACAGATTTTGGATTGGCCACCTGGTAGACGCCCTCATTGTTTTGTGACGTCCTCATGACCGCAGTGGTGGTGTCATGCCTCTTAAGTTTCGGTAAGCGGGGATAAAATTCCTAAAGGCATCTCCATTGAGTCTCATGCGCATAATGAATACTTTATAAAGCTCTCATTGGTGTCTTCGAGTACAGATTTTTTTTCTGCTGGCCTGAGAGTCACCTTATTGAAGCTCAATTCATTAGTTGGGATTTCAACTTGCTCATCATATTGTATACTATCAGGTATTATTTATCTAATTTGATAATTTATAGTTTTGGTAAGTGGATGGTAGTTGTTGGTTGTTTCATAAATGTCAGGTCATGAACATCAGATTGGGATGAGTCAAATAAAGTTAAAGTGAAACAACACCTATATTATAGCATATCAAATGACAGTATAACTCCACATGGGTGTCAAACTAAATCATCTCTGGACAAAGGAAAGATATTGCCTATTTCAAAAGGGCTAAAGAAGTCAAAGGAATTGTTTTAGAAACTCAGGAAGACTACAATCGTCATGAGTGAGTCATCCAGTTCTCCATTGTACCCTGGAAAGATGGAAGATTCTGAGTTATGGTACCCAATGAGCCTCTGAGATGTAATGCCACCTGATACCCCTATATATCAAAAGCTTTAGTTTAAGAAATAATTTGATTATTATTAACCATTATATTAGTTTTTATATATAAGTAATGTAATTTAAGGTTAATATGAAGTCTATTACCAACTAAATAGTTCTGGCCCCTTTAATTTATTTTTATAAAAAGTAGCACGTTCAACCTTGGGAAGCTTCAGAGCCTGATCCCCCTGTTTTTCCTGGATCTCAGTTGCAGTTTCAACTTAAAATGGTGCTCTCTTCCAGGTCTTCACTATTGCTGAAAGTGTAAAAACGTTAACAAATATGGATAATAATCTTGACCAAGGATTTCTCAAAAAACATGGTTTTTGAATCGCTAGATGAATAAGAAGTACTCCTTCTAGAGTGGATTTACAATAAATCATCTGCATAAATGTTATGCTGTTTAATTAGAAGAATTACTATTTTAATAAATAAGCGAATATCACATATGATTCCTTCAAACTATTCCCAATTTTTTGCAACTGCTGATGGTATATTCATGCCTGAAGGATAGTTCAGTCAGTTTTAGAACTTCTGAAGTCCCTTCTAAAATGGAAGATCTTTACCTAACCGTTAGTTTTCCTGCCACTTAAGTTGGAATGATGTTCAAACAAAATCTCTATAATAATTCCATGCTATTTTTCATTTTATGTAAGTTTTTTAAACCATTAAGAGGTGCTGGTAAGCTAAACCTAATCCAGTGGCTTCTTATATACAGTCTAAACTTCTACCAATCTGCCCCTTCTTTACTTTGTAAGAATTGAAGTGTAATACTCAGATTTGGTAGTTATAATTGAAGTTTTTAATAAATAGATTAATTTAATGGGACTATCGTTTACTAGAAAAACCAACTTGCTACTTAAGTAAATGCATTATATCTAAATCCCACCTTCAAATCTTACAATCTATTGATTCTCACCTGTGTTTTTTAGACCACAAAGCTCAATGGGGATGGTGCTTTATACAGTTTTGGGAATCCTTAAGATAGGCAAACCTGGGGTCAAGGCCCTTCTGGCTCAGAAGGACCTCCCAGATATCAAAGCTCTTGGGCACCAAGGGCCCTCTGGGATACATGAGCCTTAAGGCAAATGTGGACCTCAGTATCTTACATCAATTGGTTCTCAAGGTTTTCAAGGAGATGCTGGGCCGCCTAGCCCTTAGGCCTCCAGTCCTACCATATCAGACCAGAAGTAAAACCCTTCATGTAGAGCTAATTGCATTTAAGGAAAGGTCGCATGATTAGAAAAGCATGACACTGCTGTATTAAATGGTCTTTGAGTAGACCTTGCTGATCAACCACATGATCCTAATATTTTTATTAAAGCCTTAGCAGAAGGGCCTCCAAGGTTAGCAAAATTCATCAACTATATGGCGTTCAATTAGATCAAATCAATGAGAAAAATTTCAACTTACCTATCAGGTTTAAACAATAAAGGTTGAGCAGAATCTACTAAAAATTTTATAAAGTTATAAAATAGAACTTCAGGGGCTTAAGGAACAGCTTGTCCAGGAGGCATTTGACAACGCGGTGATGAGTCCATGAACTAATTTGAAAAGGATGTTATAAGTCGAAAAACTAGACTAATCAAATGGCAACTACTGAATTTATTGATACTTAATCTATGGTTTCTGTCCCAAACGTTGTGACAGAAATTATCTTATGTCCTTCCTATCAATACTAACTATAAACTTCTTTAAGGAAAAATATGTCCTCTATGAAAGTATCAATTCTTCCTTCTTGCATGTCTAAAAAGAGCCATGTAGAGGACACCAATAGACAAAAAGTAAAACATTATTTAATCTTTATTGAGTCACACCGGCGAAAAGAATATAGTCCCACCTGAAAATAGTCGGCTTTGGGGACAGGTTT
This sequence comes from Massospora cicadina, assembly GCA_022478985.1. NCBI lineage: Eukaryota > Fungi > Entomophthoromycota > Entomophthoromycetes > Entomophthorales > Entomophthoraceae > Massospora > Massospora cicadina. The sequence continues at coordinate 38,123 of JAKSZP010017254.1, forward strand.
AGACCTTTTTGATATAGGAATTCAGGAGCAACAAAACTTTTATAGAAAAGGGCATTTTGCAGGGATGAAATCTGAGGGATATATTTTCTGGCCTGTGTATAAAAATTGGTTTTACTATAAATCAGCAAACCCTTAAGGCCAGTAACTGAATTTCACTAAATGACGCAAAAACTGCTGCTATATCTGCTTTGATTTCTCCCTAAAAGTACATCTTTATGTTTTTGAAGTTTAAAAACTTCACAAGAATCCTGAATATTTAGAGGCTCTTGTTAAGATCTTAGCCATCTTACTCCTAGAAAACGGCAAGTTAAGTTACACACCAATAGACTTCTTCAGGTCACGCCTATAAGAAGAAGGAGAAGGTAAGAAAAAACTCCAGTTTGGTTACTGTAAAAGATGTTGACATGTAGCTAAGGAATATAAAAAAGAATAGCAAATGAGGCGATAAAAGGCCTGCAACATGAAGAAAGAGGCTTTCTTCAAGAGAGTATCTATAACTCTCCAGTTCCCGGCTTGGTGGTGCACAAAGCACTAGACCAAATCAAGAGAACTCGTCATCAGAGTGAACATAAAAATAGCCCAACAGAGGGAGCTGGAGCTAAGAAGACATAGGGAGAGGGTGATGAGCACAGTGAAAGTAATAAATTGAGCAATCTTCAAAACTTGGCTGTGGCCCAGAGGGCAGTTTATAACCGAGTTTGGTACATGAGTAGAGTGCACTGGTGACCATGTTTGGAGAGAACCTGGTAGGCCCAGCGGTGTACCTGAGTCTATGATAATTTTAAATAAAATAGATCAGCTAACACGTCACAAGACTGTTTAAAGAGGTCCCCGCACAGGTGCGCCCAAGCCAACATATATAAAAACGTAAAAACGACTATGAGGCTTATTGGGGAAGACAAACAACAAGAAATGGTGGTTTTGAGTAATCATAGTTGAGCCAACTCAGAAAAATATTGGATTGCTGAAAGTGGTACCAAGTTTTGGTTTACCAATAGATGCACGCTTCCATCCAAGAAGGGTCACATACCTCAAAATTGACTTTACTTTAGTAATTGACTGAAGTTGAACCTGCCCTGAGCTTGCAATTTTTTTAAATAGAACAAGTTTGAACACCGTTCACCAATCAACCAAATTGAGCCATCATCATTCAAAATAAAACTTGTTCATTTTAACACGTGTGCTAAAACAAGGGACTGGGCTTTAGGCACCTCACTTGTACCAACCTGGGCATACCTAGCCTGTACCCAGCGTTGATACAAAGTGTGCTTGAGATCTGGAAGGGCCTGAAGTTTAACCTTCTGGATCTCCTGCCGCACAGCCTTGTCCCTGCTGTTGGTGCCCTCTATAAGATCGTGTAAAAATGACATTACCTTCTCTTCTTTAATGGCTCTACCACCCTCCAGGGGTATTTACCAAGGAAAGATTTTGTGGGATAGGGCCAACTTCATGGCAGCAACGTCTAGGTTAAACTTCGATCCTGCAGCCTCAGGTCAATGCTCGTGGAATGCTATGATTAGACCTTGGGAATGGGCGCAATCATGCTCTGGGACCCAACTGTTCTCCAATGCATCAAATCCCTTCCAGGATACAAGTTACTTGAGACTTCTTCTTATCTGAAGAGAGACTACAATCTCTTCCACATCTCATTATGGCGCCTCATCCACGAGATAAGCCTCAGGAGTCTCTGGAGGGGGTTCTTAAACAACGTGATCTTGCTTTCAAGAAATACTGAAAAGATTCAAAATGAGGGGAGAAGATTCAACTGATGTGAGGTGTGGCCTATCTTTTTCAATGATGCGGTGTGGCCCAATCCTCCTTGATCCCAGTTTTTTTGCATGGTTGCTTGATTGATATGTTTTTAGAATCCAGCATCACGAGATATTCTTCCTTGTATGCAGGTCAAACATGTCTCTTCACATCGGCATTCTTCTTTTAAGCCTGCATGGCTGCATCTAAATTCATACTCACCCCTTGGTGTACTTTCTTGATAATTTTTGCAAAGTCTACCACCGCTTTTACCTTTGATCCAACACTGGAATCTGTGTTGAAGGCGGGTTGAATTCATAGTTGGTAAAGAAGGGGGAACAACAAATAGATGCATGTAGAGTGATGTAGCTAAACTGGGCCATAGGAAGGTGAAAGCCCCAATTTGAATGATCTGATGCAGTGCAACACCGCAAGGACTGTTCAAGGCACTGGTTCACTCGTTCTCTCTGTCCATCTGATTGGGGATGATAGGCAGTTGAATGGCAGGGGCGAATCTGAAGAGTCCTACACAACTCTACACAAAAGACAGAGGTAAACTGGGGTTTCCAATTGCTAATGATTTCTTGAGGGACCCCGTGAAGAGAAAAAACATTAGTAACAAACAGCCTAGTCATCTCCACCGCGGTGACTATGGTTCTGCAGGGAACAAAGTGGGAGAACTTTGTAAACTGGTACACCACTACCATGATGGCATTTTAGCCATCAGATACAGGTAATTCCACAATGAAATCCATCAAAAGAAAGTTCAAGGCCCTTCAGCCTTTTGAACTGGTACCAACAACCCTGCTAAAGGCTGGCAATTTGGTTTCATTTGGTTTCAGACTAGGCACTTTTTACAATTCCTGCCTACCTGAAAGGCTAACACTTTTCAATTGTAAGTGCGGCAAATTATCTCCAGAGACTTTGTCTTCCCAGGATGACCAGCGGTGATTCTGTCATGATGGTCCCAGATGATTTCCAGGAGAGATGATCTGGCGGGAACCCATAGGCGCCCCAGAAACCACATTATCTCACCCTTCACGTGCTAACCTCTGGTAATTTACTCCTGATTCAATGCACTCTTGGCAAGGACAATAGTATATTTGGCCTACAAAGGCTGAGGAAGGAATACCTTTCTGAACATACCATATTCCTCCGCATATTCTAGAGGAGCAAGCGCTGGCCCATTGGCCAAGGGAGAGGAAAGTTGAGACACAATCTTACCCGGTGGAATCATTAAATGGGTGTTATGCACCTCCACCTCCTTAGGATTGTGAGCTTTGCAGGGTTATGGATCAAAGTATCTGCCAAACCATTCTACTTGCCCTTTGAACACTCATAAGAAAACGCAAATTTGGTAAGGATCTCAAGCCAGCGGGTTTGCTGTGGGGATTAAAACATGAGGTGCGCGGTAGTACAGTAGGGCATGGTGATCTGTACGCATGTGGAAGTATTGGGATGAGCCATGCAAGTGATGACGCCAATAAGCCAGCGCCACGACCATTTCTAGTAACTCTTTATCATTTATGTCGTAGTTTAACTCTGTTAGAGACATCTTCTTAAGAAAAGATATCTGACTGGATGCTCTATTCCATCTTCGCCTACTTGTAATAGGGCTGCCGCTATGGCGAATTTTGAGGCATCTGAAGAAACAATAAACTCTTTATTATGGTCGACATGGCAAAGAATGGAAGTGGACAGCAAAGTACACTTTATTGATTGGAAGGCATCCTCCAAAACGGGGGATCACTGAATTATTTTTTCCCCACTTTTCTTATACAAAAGAGCAGCAACACAAAAAAAGTTTGATGTGAACTACTTAAGGAATGTACACGTACCCAAAAAGACTCAAAAACCTTAACTGAAGTTGGAGTGGGACACTCATGAATAGCTTTTTTCCTTATCTGGAGCTATCATGTGTCCTTGTTCAAACACGACGTTACCCAGAAAGGTGACCTGGGACTTAAAAAACTCACACTTACTGATTTTCAGCGTAAGGTTGTCAGCCCTCAAACGCTCCACCACCTGCTGAAGGTGTACTGCATGGGACTCATTGTCAGGGGAAAATACCAAAATATCATTTATGTAAGCTACCGCACATACCCCAGAAGGTTCCCCAAAGCCAAATCAATATGACGTTGAAAGATAGCATGGTCATTTTTAATCCCAAAGGACATAATCCGAAACTGGAAGATTTCTTTTCTGGTACAGAACGAGGTCAACCGCTCCTGTCCCTTCTTGATAAGGATCTGATTGAGCGCGTTTAAACAGTCCAGCTTGGAGAAGACTCTCGCCTTCTCCACATAGCGTGCAATCTGAGAGTCCAGGGGTAAAGGTGTAAGTCTGGTACAGTGACGTTGTTGAGATTCCCATAATCTATGCATGGGCGTAAGGTACCATCAGCTTTTTCTACAAAGAGAAATGAGGAACATACAGGGGGAGGTTCGCTGAAAAAGAACCTTTAGCTAACTGCTCATTAACCCACACATCTTAGGACGCTTCCTCCTGTCCCATCAACGGATAAATTGGGGAAGAGATATGCAACAGCTCAATTGTGAGATTGAACTCACAATCAAACTCTGAATGATCTGGTATTGCATTAGCTGAAGCCGCATCAAACAAAGATTCCAATTTTTCCAAACAGGAAGGCAGGGAAACCTCCACCGAGGGCCTCAGCATTGGGGAAAGACAGAGAATGTGAATATTGGGACAGTGGGTCAAATCACCCTGAAAGTTTGCTTCAGGCAAAGGAACAACCAACTTGTGACCATTCTTCAAAGTTAGGGATTGGGTATTTACTTTCAAGTTAGTCCTGACTTCAGATTTTTGCCACCGCTCTTTACCCAAAATGATGGTGTAAAAGAAGTTTTTGAAAGCTTGTAAGTGATCAGACAAGTGGTACTTGCCAACCTGATAGTCCACTGTCCCAATGATTTCCAGCGTGGGAATGCCTTGGAAAGCCCCTCCTCTAACCATATCACTTGGCAAGTAACTCAGCTCAAGGTAGTCGGCTAAGGATTAGTTCATAAAATTCTCAGAGGCTCCAGTATCCACCAAAATTGTAATTCTGATTTTCTCTAAAGGGGATGAAAAGATAGCAGTCAATAAAAATAAGCCAAATGATATATATTTATATCAGAAAATGCCAACACTTCACCGCCAAACTCTTCTTCAGGGTCTAACGTACACTCAGGATACGTTTCTACATTCAAAAATGGAGAGGGATATTTGGCCACTATTACTACTGAGGCCACATATCCCTCTATATTTTCAGCAACTGCATAAACGTTTTTGTTTTGTAGTTATAACATCTTTTCCACCTCCTGGATTCCGCGTATCATGGTTGTGGTCAAGCGTGGGTTTTCTGGGGTGATCTGATACACAGTATGGGTTTCATATCTGATCCATATGAAAAAGACATGGCTCAGTAGTGTATATGGAAACATCATTATAAAACGCGTTTTGGGCCAAGAACAACCCTATGCCCATTTAAACAATGGATTGCATAATGTTATCCTAGGCTAACACCACCAAGCCCTTTATTGATGATTCCACCTGCGCCATCTGAACATGGTGCCAAGAAAAAAAAAATTTTTGGTGTCAATTTTATTAAATTGGCGGAAAGTCAGGGAATCATGACTCAAGGATTGCAAAGTGTCCATATCCACCATTTATGGGCAAGAAGGGTGAGTAGCTTTCTGGTCAGAGGTAGCGAGAATAAACCAGAATGCTTTAACCCTCATCAAAATGCAAAAACAGGGGTGAGCCCCGACATGGCCGTGGCCACCAGCTGTTGCACACTATGTGCACTTTGCAAAAGTCCCACATGGAAAAAGTTTGTGCATATAAAGTTAAGGTGTTGATCGTCTAGTGTCAAGAGAGTATCTATAACTCTCCAGTTTCCAGCTTGGCGGTGCACAAAGCACTGGACCAAATCAAGAGAACTCGTCATCAGAGTGAACATAGAAAAGCCAGCAGAAGGAGATGGCGCTAAGAAGACATAGGGCGAGGGTGTTGAGCACAGTTAAAGTAATAATAAAGTGAGCAATTACCAAAACTTGGCCGTGGCCCAGAGGGCTGTTAATAACTGAGTTTGATATAGGAGTAGATTGCACTGGTGACCAGGTTTGGAGGGAACCTGGTAGGCCCAGTGGTGTACCTGAGGCTGTGATTTTTTAAACAAAATAGGTTGGCTTTACACATCACAAGACCTTCTCAAAGAGGTCCATGCACAGGTGCGCCCAAGTTGACATATATAAAAATATAAAAACGATTATGAAAATTATTGGGGAGGATGACCAACGTGAAACGTTGGTCTTGAGTAATCATAATTGAGCCAACTCAGGAAAATTATTGGATTGGTGGAAGTGGTACCAATTTTTGGTTTACCAATAGGTGCACGCTTCCATTCAAGAAGGGTCACATACCTCAAAATTGACTTTACTTTAGTAATTGACTGAAGTTGAACCTGCCCTGAGCTTGCAATTTTCTTAAATAGAACAAGTTTGAACTCCGTTCACCAATCAACCAAATTGAGCCATCATCATTCAAAAAAACTTGTTCATCTTAACACGTGTGCTAAAACAAGGGACTGGGCTTTAGGCACCTCACTTGTACCAACCTGGGCATACCTAGCCTGTACCCAGCGTTGATAAAAGGTGTGCTTGATATATGGAAGGGCCTGAAGTCTTACCTTCTGGATCTCCTGCCACCCAGCCTTGTCCCTGATGTTGGTTCTCTTTATAAGGTTATGTAAACATGACACTTTTCATATTGACAACCAAAATACAGCTCAAAAGTCTTTCTCCCAAGACATTATTTGACGCCTATGCGTCATGTAATCATGATAATATGAGTGTCAAATAAAAACACATAATTTTAATCACCCATTTTATTTATGTACCCCCTCAGCTTCCTTTTTGGATTTCAACCAAGATTTGGAGTCTCTGCTACCAATTTGTAGGCTTGATTTTAATTTAAAGTCCACAGTTTAGCCAAAATAAAATCTACTATCAATTTTATCTTTTCCAAGGTATTTAAATAAATTAAAGCTGCACCAGACCTCTAGAACTATGTTGAATATGAAATGTAAGGCCATTGCACTTAGTCGCATGAGGCCTTTTTAGCCCTAAACATATATCACATGAAGTTTCTTCTATCTGCCTCAATTTTGGTTGTAGAAAAGCCAAAGTTAAAATTTTATTTTTAGAAACTCTGTTTTTTACGTCAACATTCAGTAGTTATCAATTTAGATGAGTCTTATATGTCTGCTTTGGGATACCGCGTTCCACTTATCGTTTGTACCCTCACTAACAAAAAAGTTAAAACCACAAATAAGATATGCCTCAGAGAGAATGAAAGAACAACCTACCAGATAAAATACCACTTCATGGAACCTCAAGTAAAGATGCCCTTGCGGCTGTTGATGGCAAGTAGGCAATGCCTAAGTATGCTCTTTCTCAAACAATAATACCTGTCCAGTCATAAGTCATTGTTGATATCCATATTAAGATACTCATTCCGCTGGTACACATTTTATAATATAAAGAGCAGAGAATCTTTCCATCAAAAAATTCTGTAATGCCAAGCTATGCGACTCAGATTATCTGAGAGCCATTTCTGTCCTATTAATGAATCTAACCCCACAGCAGCGCGTTATATGTAATGAGGACACCACAGCTTAAGTTTGAATGTTGCCTATAAGGAATACTTAGTGTTCACAAATTTAATACATTACAAATCTAGGGCTAACCCCCTTACTATAGTCACTGTAGAGCACAGCATTTAAACTTATATTACTGCTGACCAACGAGAGATGTCTGAGAATTTAATGGATGTATATTCTGGACTCTTCTCTTCTAAGCCATATGATTTGGGAAGACGAATAGGGTGAATCATTGAGTAGACACTGGAGATGCCTTAGACATAAATTACTAAGTCCTATTAGAAGTTCAAGATGGAAGAAGAACAGGTAGCAGTGGATTAAAGGCATTTCTTGACGCTGGACAATTGAAACTTTCACAACGCCCATTGGCTTTGCCTCTGCGCCAGGTTAAAGGAAAAGAATAAAACCATAGGGTGGTTATAAGAATATTGCAAGTTAAACTCACTTACTAGGAGAGACAGTTACTTAACACCTCAGATCAATGAATCTCTCCAGATGCTAGTCAGTTTTCAGTTTCTTTTGTTGATGGACTGGTCAGTGGTTACTGTCAGATAGACTTCCCCCAAAGACTGATCTAAGTGTGTGCTAAAGCTATAGTGGGATTCTTTAAACCTAAACAAATGCCGCTTGGGCTTTGCAACGCCCTTTGATATTTTCTAATTATCCATGGACGTCCTCCGTGATGAATTAAATATGTCTTGTGTTATGATGTATACCTAAAAAAATTAACTTATTCTCCCAGATATTAGGTTTTTATCTTGCTTAGTAAAAAAATTATGATAAGAAAACACTTTAAATCTAAACCCTTTAAAATTAGATTTTTTCTAACAATAGTTGGGATTTTAGGACGTGAAGTGACTATGGAGAAGTTCTTGATGCTCCTGAATAAAGTCATAATATATATAAGATGTCCATCCATGTAGTCTGAGAGACATCTAGTGTTTCTTATGAATTGATGAGGCAAAACCGCCAGTTAAGTCACTATTTTCTGAGCTCAATGAGCTCACTGAACCCTTGGTTCATATGTTACAAAAATACACCTTTCTAATGGGAGTCTAAATAGAACAATTTTTTGACGCCTTACAGCTAGCCTTAAATAAGAATCTCATATTTTATCATCCCATGTTTATTATGACTTTTATCCTGTTCACTAATGCAAACAATGTTGCAGCTGGTGCAAATCTAGTTCAACACATTGAAAAAAGTAAACCACATAATTTCCTATTTTATTAAGATGTTACTTTGAACCAAAAAAATAATAGTGTCACCAAAACAAGTATCTAGATGTAATTCTCACTAACAAGTACTTTGAACATTTTTATATAGGACACACTTCATGATGATAACTTATCACGCTTCCCTTCACTAGCCACAGCAGATGCAGGACCCCTATGAAAAATTCGCCTCGTGGGCCTTATGGCTACAAGGTTATGATTTCTCATTTATTAATCTTCCTGTCGCGGTGCATTAAAATACCATTGGCCTCTCAAGAATACCAGACTAAAAACTACTAACCGCTGAGGAAGTCTGCATTTATTATTTCCTCTGCCAATACAATTTGTGGACTATGGAGACACCATAGTTACAAAATAAGATCATATAAAAGGCAGCTATAACATAAATATCCAAGGGCATGTTATACAAATTAGTACAAAAAGTATGGCTTCTTTTTATCCAACTCTTTAATTGGACAAAAGACTTTTGGAATGTTCTATTATCACTAGCCATAGGCAGTGTATAAAACTTACCAATGGCTGAAGTATAAGTACTTTTAGGATTATTATGATAAAATCTACTTATATGCTTTAAATTGTCTCACAAGTTGAAATCATTATAGACCCAACCCAATATTCCAACATAAATAATCACTCCTTCCAACCCCTTGTATATTATAAGTATCAGTTTAATGCTATAATGCCAACAGGAGTGCACGATCATCAATTTATAATATTAGCTGTGGATCATCTCTCACAGGTGAATCAAGGCTGTATCAGTACCAACGGCCACCAACCAAGTTAAAGCATATTCTTGTATAGGCACAATTTTATGCTTAATGGTAGTCTAAAGGTACTTCTGTATGATAATGGAATAGATTTTTGATAATGAGATGGTATGTGAATTGGCTACTTTATATAATACAAATCATACCTTAAAAGCCCTTAAAACCTATCTACAAAAGAGGGCTGTAAAATGAGTTAATAATGCACGCATTTTAACGCTAAGAAATATGGCCTCTACTGACCCTCCACATTGGAATCAATTTCTACCAAGTGCCATAAATACATATCACGTAAGTTACCAGTGAGTAATAAAGATGTTCCCATTTGAGGCACTCTATGATAGAAAACCTACTCTACCATCTATCCTACAACACATAATATCCTTTGTCACACATTAAACACTGAAATAATACTAATTTTCTTCATCTAATGATAATATTTGATTATAATCATTAGCCATGGATGCCTTAGCTCACACCTTCTCAAAAGAGATCAATCAAACGTAATATAAGCATCTTTTTGAAAGGTTCCAGCTATTGCTATCAAACTGGATAAAACCTTGCACCCTTTTTAAGATTAGGAGGGGCAACAATTAGAGGGCTTTACATCTCTCCCAAAATTTCTAATTCAGGGCGCATCTATATGAGAGATGAGTGGCTGCCATTCCAACTCGTTTAAACATTAATAAACTAACACCCAAGCACATGACCATTACCATCACTGAAAACACAGAGCAATATGTGATGAAGATTAGGAAGCTTTTAATTTGACTAAAGGTATGTTTAAGTACATGGAAAAAGAAAGTATTCTCCTCCAAATTAACTACCAAAATAACGAGCATCCCTAGTTAAAATTATACCTAAGTTAAACTCAGCTGATAACAAATCATATAATAGTTTAACTAGTAGAAAGTGATATAAACCGGGCTAATGTGGCGTTCAAACGCACCAACAAATTCCAAAATTAACATGAAATTATCAGAAGATTAAAATCAAGAATCAGACAATCAAAAGCTTTAGTTTAAAAGTTAAAACTAAAGTATATTCATTTAAAATTATTACATACCCTTTCAGGCTATTTTAAGTTTACTAACCCAGCCCACCCCATTCCTTGGGTATAATACTCAACAGCCAGCACCTTGTAGGTTCTTGGCTATTCTTTTACTTAAAGTTTGATTAAAAAAATTAAAAAACCAAAATCATTGTTTCTTTTTAAAAATATCTTAATTTGAGTTATTCCAACATTCAGTTAATCAAACTTATGTAGGGGCAACCCCTTTAATAATGGAATAAGTGAAGGGTATGCCGTCCTTGGCTACTGCGTTGGTTTATGCAAAAAATAGTAGGGAGGGAAACCCAAGAGCCAGCTTCCATAGATTAAACAATCAATTACACTTCTCTTCTTAATCCACTCCCACCCATACTATTCCCACCTCTAAAGGAACAGCGGTATTTTTGACTTGCAGTTTTTGTCCTGAGTGCTTGAGCATTAACAATGGAAGTCAGGTTTTTTCATGGCATTCCAATCTTTTTAATATTAATAAATAACCCATTATAAATATAACTTTGTAGGTATTGATTCATATCACTTTAGTTGATCAAGTACTCACATATCAACGCTTAGTGGTATTACTAACGTGCTTCACACCCATTGGTCATGTGACACCATTGTTAACGCGCTAAATATTGTATCTGTCCATGTGGTGCAACTCTCATACATTTTGTCAAGTTATCAATTAAATGAGACTCCAATGTTCAGGAGTTTGCCTGTTTGCCAACTGATATTGCTTGTCTTGTATTAATGATGGTATCAACGCTTTGGTGGCTGTGACAGCGTCAAACCTATGTGATATTGTTAACTAGGTTGGCAGAATTTTGGGGACACAGCTCCTAGAGGAGCACTATTTATCATCACTTGCACACTAAATACTCTAATCCTACATAGGATACCTTTTAGTTAAAATTGCCTGATTTGGATTATTCTTTCTCATGCGAATACTTAAATCAGCTATAAGGCCAGTTAGCAATTTCTATAACTCCAGAGCCCTAACTGTATCTCCTAGACAATTTTCTCTGGTAGAGAAAGTTGAAGAGCAACGCATCTTATACCCAGAATATGAAGATTTTAGAGGGTTTTCCATTATGACCCCTCAGCTCCCCATTCAGTTGCTTTTTAATATGCTTATGCTGCAGGAATGCCCTATCTGTTTACAAGTAGCACCTATAAGCTCTAGGGAAAATCAGTTATTAAGTAAAGTGAAATGTGTTGGATTACTCAATGAGTTTGATAAATCCGCCCATTTTCATTTCTTGTTTACCACCCATACTTTCTGTAGGGCCATGCAAGGAATCAATAAATGCCCTATTGGACACTGGAGACACCAGAAAATATATTGAACTGAAAGTTTGCGGGCCTTGGACCTGGAAATAACAAAATGTTCGCTTGACTTGGGTACTTCACGTGTCCCAGTGGGTACTTTTCCTCTGCAGAAACCACTTCATTTTGTGGCTCAAAACCATAAGTTTGTGGCCGATTTTGCAGCGATTCTGAAGCTGCTACATCAATTAATTTTGGATGAATATGGTGGCGCCCTCAATCGGTTAACTTTGACTTGGAAGGGAACATGCTAACCTTTGCCTCCAACTCTCAGCAGGTGAAATGCCTCTTTTTCCAACGTTGTCAATAAGGAATGCAGTAATGATAATGGTGAAGTATTCTGCTACTAACATCGTCCCTGATCTCCCAACTATTCCGCAGAACCTTGAACTCTTTAAACTGTTTTCAATGTGGGAGGTGCTTAATCATATCCCAAGCTTCACAGAGTTTAATATGAGCTTTCATCTGACAGGTGACTTTATCAAAATCAACTGCCCTTTGTATTCCTACTCAGCTGAGGAGTAAAAATTAATATAAAGCTTGGATTGAAATTATCATGGAGAAAGGATGAATAATAAAGAAACCTCCTCTATTTCATCTCCAGTGGTATTTGCGCTGAAACCTGATGGCACCTTAAAGTCTTGCATGGACTATGCCCACTTGAACAATTTTACAGTCCCAGATTATACCCTTTATATCTTGAAGCTGCTATCACACAATCAATATTAAAATCTATAGTCTTAGGACTTGACTTGATAAACGCTTTCCACTAATTGTGAAATAATTCTGGACAGAAATGGCTGACTTCAAATATTTTTTTTAGTACTAGATGGTTTGACTTCAAATATTCACCTATTATGGAATACACTAGTTTCATGTTTTGCCCTTTGGACTGAATATTGTTTTAGCTATTTTTAGTGGCACATTGATAATCTCTGGGAGGTTTTAGTTTTACCTGTGCCCTTAACTATGTTGATAAAAACTTATTTTACCCTCTCAATGCTGATCAATAAGCCAAGAATTTGGTAGCTGTGATGGCAGCCCTTTAGAAAGCAGGTGTTGAGAAATATATGTGAATGGATGATAAGCCCCAAATAGCTGCGGCGTATTGGTTATATTGGCGAAAACCAAGTAATAAATTTATACTTATTTAATCGCCTCAAAATAAGGCAATAAGGTAATACTGAACTTAGGAAGGATATTTATTTATTTTGCCTTGAAATAAGGTGATAAGGCGTGATGAGTTCGGATATAATAGACTCTGGCGGAGCCTCTCAGTTACAAGGATGAACCAATCAGAATATGACATAAAAGAATAGCTGATCCAAGGGTCAGAATCAAATGAAGTCATGGATATATAAGCGTGATGAGAAGACTAAAGGGGGAGCTGTTTGGTAAGAAAAAGGAAGAGAGAGTGAGCAGAAGAGATCTGCTATATTACAATAAATAAATGGTGTTGCCAAAGTTATTAATTCATGTTTTATTAAATTTACCAAGTTTGTCATGAGGACCAGCAATCACCATATTGTCTGTCCGTTGCTCAGTGGGATTCACCCTGTGCAAACCTTATGGAGTATATTAACTATATCGCAAATTTTACAACAATGGTGCTCACTACAAGGGGCCCATCAAACAACCACAACGTTAAATTCTATAGTTGCTAGATCTGTCATATCAGGTTTGCACCAATGATGAATCTTCATAAAATGGCGCACCAGCTAAGTATGCGGAAATTTAACTTGCTTGAAAGCTGTGCTCAAAAAGCAAACCAAGCTCCTTAAGGAGCATAATAATGCAATAGACCAACTCAAAAACGTTTTATCCAGCTGCAGAACCTTAGTCAACAAAACAGGCAACTTAACAATCTCCTGAATGACACTACTGAATGGTTACATTGTGTGGATCAGCAATTTAAAAACACCTCTCACCTTCAACGCTCTCATTGGGAAAGGGAAGAGCAACAAGGTCCCGCTCATAAAGAATCATATTATGGTGAATATGAGGCCAGATACCAAGCCAAGGAGCTTTTCACCAAACATGTGGGCCACATGAGCTACTCAAACCATGATGGCAGCTCCAGGGACGATTATGCTCTGATGGACTAATTCCCTCAGGTGATGGATTTACTGCACTCCAAAGAGACCCACTCTAGCTATATATCAGCAGACAATCCATGCGCCGCAGGCCCTTCCAAGCCAGCTCCTTGCTGAGATTCTGGCTATGGGCCTCGACTAAATCCCCAGTATACTCTCAAAAATTATCAGTTATGAGCGGGAGGAGGAGTACTGTAACAATAAGCTACCTTATATGAACGTGATGGAGTTATCCACTGGTTCTTTAAACAATTTGAATTCATGGTTGAAGGAGCTTTAGATCGGCGTAAGATAAATTGCTGATATCCGCCCTGAATATTGGAAGAGCTGACCAAGTCACTTGATATCTTCCAAGCAGCTCCGTTACATATCAAGAGGTGAAGGATACTGTGCTGCATTTGTTTGGGGCACCACCAAGATGTCAAAGAGGAAGGTTGAGTTTTTGACCATTAGATTTACATAATGTGACCCTTGCTGAGTTTCCTGAATGATATACAATGGAAGCACATGTGTTAATTGGGGCAGGGACTCTTTCTGAAGCCAAACTAAGAAATGCAATGACCTCTGCAGTGAAGCCATACTTCAAATTTATAACGCCATGGCTCCAGTTTTTCAGGATGACGTACCCCTTCTCAAGATTGTCCAATTTCTGCTTCGTTTATCCGACACCTTTACTTACCAATGCATATTGTAAATCCTTGGCAGCCATTGACGTCCCTTATCATTCAGATAAATCATCCTGCCCTGCTTTCATTCTGCCCAGTAACCCCCAGCTTTATTACAACTATACGCCTTGCCCTAGTATGAGTTACACCCAGCGGTCCAACTTCCAGTTGGGATCTGCTAATGACAGCTGCTAGCAGCAAACTTTTGACTTAGGCCTGCTATCATCAACCACTAACAGTACAACTATCGGCCTGGGCCATCTTATAATAGCCAAGGACATGAGCTCTATGGGGTAAACTTGCTTTGATTGCAGTTTCTCTGGGGACCTTACATAGAACTGCCATTATCGTCAGGTCCATTAAGTACAGCAGGACAAGTACTACCAGGGAAAAGATGTAGCGGTGTAGATACTGGAACCTCTACCTCAGCTATACTACCCCAAACTGTTTCAACTGAAACTGACAAAGTATATTCAGCTGAAACCCCTCATTATGATGATGAGTTCCTATATCAGCAGCCAGCCAGAGAGGTAAATGTACTGAATGAGCGCAAGCAAAGACCACGGCAGAAGGAGGACCCCAGTAACAACCAAAGCCCTACGCCTGCCAAATTTTTGAACAAATTTTGCCAGATGAGCTGGGACCCTCCTCAGATGGGCCATCCCTGAATGGATCAAATGCCGCCCTTCCGGTGGATGATATCATTAAAGAATACTCCTAAAATTGGCGAGGAGATCATGTGATTCCTTGGAAAGAGAGATTTTCTAAATGTTATTTATTCAGGGAAGGTTGACCAGGGGACAAGCACTTCCAATATAGTGAGAAAACTAATGAAATTCGAAATTAAGGCACCCTAGAGGGTTCAGAGCCCCTCTTGTTGTCTCCAGGATCACCAAGATTAGGACGGTAGTGAGGGGGGTTATGCTGGCTTATTATTGGATGCATCATGTGTGAAGGAAAGATCAACTTTTAGGAACCATATGGGGAACCATGTTTTGATTGTCCTTCTGTTATGGGGGGTCATATGTCCAAACAGCCATGCTTGGAAATGTTCCAATATATGGCTGTGGAAGCGATGAATGTCTTAGATTGTTTGCGCTGCTCCTGTGAATGATTCCGGTACCATTTTATGTATCGTCCATAGTTCTATTGCTATTATTAGCTCCCTGAGAGATGGATGGATAGGAGAGTCCATGTTTATAGCGAACATGTTCCTTGTTAGGCTGAATGGATGTCCGTTTTCTTGGCGGAAAAGGCGCATGGCCTCTTTCCATACAGCCACTGATGTTGGGCATTGTTCTAAACGTGGGCAAGGCTTCAATACTGAGCACATATTGCACATGAGGTATGAGTGGCATTTGACCATTCAGTTGTTTGGTATACTCTCCTCATACACCTCCATACATGTGCTCTTATCCTGGGTTGGAGTAGAGGGTGATGCGTGTATCTCCATACTCTTCTTTGGGTCTCCAGGTTGTAGGGTATGTCCATATGGTCCAGGTAATCTATCCTAGCTATGGTATTTGAGCTTTTGCTTATTATATTGTCTGTGACTATTTGATCATTGATCTCCTGTCTGTGAGTTAGCCTTGGGCATCCTCGGTGACTGGTTTGATCATTTATATAAATCCGCCATGTCGCTCTTCTCATGGCTAGGAGTATTCGTTTGAAGTGGTAGGAGAGCCATGTGGTCCTGCAGCTGTGGGATGGGATGCTAGATACTTGATTAATGTGTTTGGGTGATCTGCGTTTCTTAATTGTAGTGCACGTGTGAAGATATATCTTGCTTTTCTGGCCCAGTGTTTATCTGGAAGATCTGGACTAGTCACCTGAGCTATCCAGGATCCCAGTATATGGGTTGCTTGCTTTATGTAATTAGTAAGCCCCAAACCTCCATTTCTAGAGCCAAATAGGGTTTCAAGGCGTACAGGGGGGTTGTGGTTGGACCATAGCCATCCTTGTAATAGAGCGTGGATTGTGTTGAAGAAAGATGGTGAGAAAGCGATTGCATGGGCCGTGAACCATATGATTGATAGAATCATTAAGTTGGCTACTGTGACCCTTCCTGTTAGACCTGTTTGGTGTCCATGTAAGGAGGCAATGCGTTTTGTTATTTTGTTTAGTAATTGATTTTCCATCATGGAGTTAGCGTATCCTCCTTCTTCCAACCATACTCCCAAGTGACGAACAGGGCCAGCTGTTGGATTGGTGATGAATGGAAGTTTTAGTGAGTTCGTTGCTAATTTTCGCCTCCTATGTCTGGTCAGGAGTCTTGATGTACTAGCTTGTTGGCCCTGTGTAGATGGCATCCACTGTGTCTGATATTTTCCCAGGAGTATAATTTCCGTTTTCTCAGTGTTAAGTGATGCATTACTTATGGCTGAATAGTCTTAAATTATCTTCTCAATTCTGCAATCGTCTTGATTGTTGGATATGCCCACCAAACAATCATCAGCAAAGGCCATCATTTTGACTGGTAGTTGGCCCTTGATGTTGATTCCTTTGAGTAGTGTGTTTGTATTTCGAATTAGAGGGTACAAATTAAGTTGTAGAGTAGAGGGCTTAAGGGGTCTCCTTGTTTTAGTCCTCTCTGTGGGATAACTGGGTTGGTTAAGAAGCCTGCTCCCCGCACAGCCATGGTTGCAGACTCTGTAAACAACATTACCAAGTTTATGAATCTATTTAAAAGCTTGAATTTCTGAAGGTAAGCTCTAAGATAGGTCCAGTTCACCCTGTCATATGCCTTTTGTTGGTCTAAAAAGACAAGTGTTCCAGAGGTTTTGGACTGGCAGACATTTGCAACTGTGTGGATGTTATCCCATATGGATCTTCTTGGGACAAATCCATATTGTGATGGGGATATTGCATTAGTTGCAACTTCTCCTAGTCGTTTAGCCAAAATTTTTGTGAAAATTTTTGTATCTGTATTGGTTAGGGAAATTGGGCGCCAGTTGGATAGGTCTAATCTGTCTCCTTTCATAAATAATGTGACTGTGTATGCTTTTTTGCCTCCAGGTAGGAGGCATGTTTCCATAACACACTTGTTCATTGAAGCTAGAAGAATGTTAGAGGTGTTAGTTAAATATTTTTTATAAAAATTCATAAAGGAATCCCATCAGGTCCAGGGCATTTCTCTCTTGGTGCACTGCATACTACTTCCCATAATTCCTTGCATGATATTAGGTTAATTAAATTGTTATTTTGAGCCGCGGTGTCAATATGTGCGCTTCTAAGGAATTTTTCAATTTTTTCCGTTTCAACCTCCTTGGATTTATACAATTTCATGTAAAACCTGTGTACTTTAGTCGCGACTTCTTCAGGTATTTCTGCTATGGATTTTTCCGGTCAATATACCTTTGTACAAGCTATCATATTCTTCCTGGCGTGGAATCATCGGAAAAAATAGCTTGAGCAAGTTTCTCCATCTCTTATGTTTTTGCCTCTAAATTGGACTCCAACTCGGTGTTGGTGTTTGCAGATCAGGGTGTTTAGCTGAGCAGAAACCTCTGCCCATTTTAAACCCATCCGTGGCTGTATCCTGTTCTTAGTACATTGTTTTCTAGATGGTCAATTTCAGCCAATGTGTTTGATAATGGCTGAAACTGCCCTGTGTCTTCTAGACGATGTATGTTTAATTTGTTGGATTGTTGATTTTTTGAAGTTTTCCCATGTGGTTGATGGGTCTGAGAAAAAGGGTATTTGAAAATCCTGGGTTGAGGATATTTCCTCCATCCAGGATTGAAATTCTGAGTTGGCTAAGCTTTCTGGGCGTATTCTGCACCATCTGGGTGCTTGGGTACTTGGTTCCACCAGTTTGTAAGACACCGATACAAGCCAATGGTCAGTGAATTTGATTTTTTCAGTTTTAAATTATTGAATTTGGTGACAGAAAATTATTGGTGTGAGTATTAGGTCTATCCTCGACATAGAGATAAGTGTACCATTTTGTACATGTGGGCGCGTCATTTTTTGTAGCAGGGATTGCCTTTTTGGTAGGGGCATATAGTCCCAGGGTGGCCTTTAGTACTTGAAGTCCCACTTGCCCTAGTGGTATCTCTGTTGTGTATGGCCATTGGTCCATTTCTGGGTTAATCCAGCAGTTCATGTCTCCCATGACAAAAGTGTTTGCTGGTAGATTTAGTTGTGTTAGGGCTGTGAGAAATTCTCTTTATTCCTGTGCACCATTTGGGGCGTACACACTGGTGATTGTGTGCACTTTTATGTGCCATGAGAATGTTATGGCGAGTATGCGGCCATTAAGGAAAAACTTTTATTAATAAATTTAACTGTTTTGGTTCACGTGTACTTTCACCCCACAGTGGAGCGACCAAAACTTATTATTGGGAGGAGCATTTTTCCCATGATTCCTCCTCTCCCTGTGGACAGTGGGTTTCCTGCACCGCCAGGATATCCACAGGTGGGTTTTGTAGGAGACTCAACTTCTTGGCCTGGGACGTTAAGGCTTTGAGTCCCACTATGTTCAACGTCCCTATCTCTACTGAGATGCCCAATGCGCCTCAGGAGCGATTAGCAGGGCCTCCCAGCCCTACTCCCTCGCTCACATTGCTCTCCACTGCACCTCTTCTGCATAGAGCATAACCATGAGTAGGAGTTGGAGTGTATTCTGCCCCTTTCATCACTGCAGTTTTTGCTCCTCTATTGGCTTTGCTTGGTTTCAAAATGTTATTGCAGTGTATTTGTGGATTTTTATTGGCCACATTATTTTCTTGTGCATTCCATTGTTGATTTTCCTTCCCGATTGGGTTAACTTTTGCATTTTCTGGGGGTGCACTGAACCCCAATTTTGCTGCATTCATTTCTGAATCAGGTTCTGACGTATTTAACTGGTGAGATTGGGTGTATGGTTTTCCGTGGGTTCTGATTGGTTCATGGACTTAAATTCCTCCATGTCTTCCTGGATCTTATCTGGCAATATGGTTGATTCCTCTGAGGCCTTTGCCTTGGCTGCAGCCAGCTGCGAGCTTTTTTGGACATTTTTTGTTCTTTTGGGGAAATATGATCAATTATTTTATATTGTCCGTGTTCTCCCCAGTTGAAGGCTTGTGTAGTATCTGTGATTTTGGCATACTCTGAGTCATCTTCGCCAATTTCCTCCTCACAGAATTCCATTTCTCTCAGTCCTTCTTTGATGGGGCAAGCATGAATCTTGTGCCCAAAGGCCTGGCAGTGGCTGCAAATGGGGGTGCGCTTTCCACTGTTTCACGGAACAGCTGGGATTTTTTCCCATCATTTATGAAGGATGCAATGTGGGGGATTTTTGTAATATCCTCTACTACATCCTGATTAGGTAAAATTATTGCTATTGCCTTCCCCATGCTAAGGGTTGGCATCAGCTGGAATTGTTGCATTTCAAATTGTTTATTTCTCTGTAGGCTTCCAAGACTTCTCAGAGATGTCTTTTGACTACTGTGCGCGCCAGTGTAGTTAGAAGATAGTCAATAATGATGAAGATGTCTTTGGATTCTGTCCAATGGGTGCATTTGGATGGGACCAATTGCTGTCCGTTGGGAAGATCAAGTACTACTCTGACCTTTGCTACATTGTTCGCTTCTTCCGCAGTTTTGAACCCAAGGTCTACCCAACCTCTGCAGATAGTATGGGTTGTAAGGTACACCGCATGCAGGAAAAAATTTTGTTGGGCTTTGCTGAACTTTTCCCACATTGTTGATGTTTCTACGCCCAGGAAAACTCATATCCCGTGTTCCACCAATGACAGTGGTTGTAATTGGGATACTTCCAGATAGCTGCAATATTTTACTAAGAAATTGATGAAACCCGCGGGATGCGCAACCTTGGGTTTTTTATTTTTGCTTAGATTTTCATTTGTACCTGTGTGCTTGGTACCTTTGGGCAGTGCAGGTCTGGGTCCGCTGCCCTTTACCGCGTTTGCCCTGCTCTTTACCTTATTGTCAATACTTATCTCGCCTGGTGTTGATTATCAAATTACGCTGTTTGAATCAAATTGAAATTACTATAAGTGATAGTAATCAGAAAAAAACTAGATTTTCTAAATGTTCACATAGTTAAAAGTCAAAATTCTTCTTATTCTGAGTGTACTTAATGTGAATTTCTTGTGAACAAAATTGAAACTGCACTATGATAGATATGAGCGCCCCAGTCAACATAGTTTTTACTAAGTTGATGGTGAAGTTGACGTTGAAACCTGATGTGGAACATCAAATGGTGTACGGGACCACTGGAGCTGAAAGCACGGCCTCATAGGGAACGTACAGTGCGCTTCCCTTGCGGTTTGGGTCAACTTCATTGTAGTTCTGGCAATAGTGCTACCAAACAGTAATTATGAATTATTAATTTAACTGCTTTTTATGCGACACTTCAGTGCTTTCATCAATATGATGGAGGAGACCTTCAAAATTTTGGGGAAGAGAATACTAATTTGTTTTATCTCCAGCGGAGTTCCAAAGGATCCTGCGCATATGGGACATATCAACCTTGCTTATAGTGATGATGTAATCCTGGGTTGTTACCAATGACTGAAAAAGAGGACTCAGGCATCCTCAGCTAATACATGAATATCAAAGACTGCCCCTCAGAGCCACTAGATCTGTATCAATCCCCTCCAGACACCAAGTAACAGTAAGCACCAAGTTAAAGGTCAAAATACCAACAGGGCTCCATTGGATGTTATTGGGACTTATCAGCAATTGAAGATTGAGCCCCATGTGGCTTCAGGTATTATACTGCTGGGACACAGAGAGACCAAGGTTTTACTAAACAACCTACAAAAAAACCATTGCAGCTTCGCCAACATCAAATAGTGGCGCATCTACACTTGACCCCATGGCAAAGAGGTTCTTCAGTTTATGAATTTGGGTCTCTGGATGAATTTGGTCTACCCAACAAACCCCAGCCTGGCTTAATGGCGGTTTTATCACGTGAAAATTTAATGGGGTTATTGGAAGAACAGAAGGATCAGCCAATAGCTTTATTTGAAAACATAAGGAGTTTTTTGCTGTTGACAATCATGCTCTAGGATGCACTTAGGGGTGGTTTATTGATTAAACACTGGAGATCATCCCCCATTAGGTCTCAGCCAATCAGCTTATTAAGAGCATCTGAAGATGTAGTTACTGAAGAAATCAGGAAGATATTGAAGCAAGAATGTTATAAACGTTATAGATTCCATGGGTTTTTCCCATCCTAATCATAAAAACAGACCAGTACCAACCAGTTTGTAATAGACTACTGTAAGCTCAACGGTATTACCAAAAAGGACTTTTATCCCTTACCACAGATCGACAATGCTTTGGATCATTTGGGTGGAGCCCATTATTTCTTGACAATGGATTTGATATTGAGTTACTGGAAAATTGAGTTTTGCAGAAGAATAGTAGAAATGCGCCATTATTACATCCAAAGAACTCTTCCAACTAACACATATGCCTCAAGGGCTGTATAACGCCCCAGCTACGTTCCAACGGGCTATGGACACTATCCTTGGCGACCTAAAGCTGTCATGTTGATCATGTAACTTGACATTATCAATGTCTACTCATGAACGTTTTCCAAGCATCTTACTATCTGGAGGAGGCGTTCCGCCAGCTCACAGATGCCAACATCAATATTAAGCCAGCAAATGCCACTTCAGCAAGGACCAACTGGAATGCCTCGGGTTTGTGGTTGATGCAAAGGGCGCAAGCCGCAGCCAACTAATGTTAAGGCTATTCATAAATGACCCCGTCAATTAGCAAACGCAATTTACAGTATCTTTGAGAAATGGCTGGTTACTAACAGCACTTCATTCCCAATTTCAGCTGTATTGGGGCTCTATTTGAGCTACTAAAAAAGGATGCTGTGTTCAAATAGACAGAACGCCAACAACGCTCCTTTGTGACACAATTTGGACAGCGTTAATCAAGTGTGCAGGTGCTACGCTACCCAAATTTTGATAAAGATAATATCTTTCAGACG
The DNA here is from genome assembly GCA_022478985.1 of Massospora cicadina. Classification (NCBI taxonomy): domain Eukaryota; kingdom Fungi; phylum Entomophthoromycota; class Entomophthoromycetes; order Entomophthorales; family Entomophthoraceae; genus Massospora; species Massospora cicadina. The sequence continues at coordinate 60,624 of JAKSZP010017254.1, forward strand.
GATGCTTCTCTTTCCACAGTTGGGGCGGTTCTATCCCAAAAATTACGATGAATGGGAGGAGCATCCTGTTGCATACTGCAGTCAGAGTCTGAACTGCCACAACCATAATTATAAAATGACTGAGTGAGAGTGCTTAGCGTTGATCTATGCATATAAGCAATTTAGGGTGTACTTGAATGAAGTAAAATTTAAAGTAGTAACAGATCATGCTTTATTAAGCTGGTTGCAGAATCTCAAAGAGCTTAGAGGTAGTCTAGCTCCAAGGGATCTCAAACTGCAAGCTTATGACTCTAAACTTTTTTCACCAACCTGGAGCAAAACACCAGAAACAGAATTTTTATTAAGGCTACCAATAATTGCCGTTATGGTAGATCTAAGCAATGTAATGTATGACAAAATTCTTATTAGAAGGTATGATGAACCACCTCAATTTACAAAGGTGTTAAATGTGATGCGAGCTAATACTTCTAATGGAACGGTGAGTTGTATAAATTTATTGGAGATTCTATTGTGAACTTCCCAAGACCCTTAACAAGGCTAAGTATTAATGAGTGCGCATAAGGCAGTAAGACACTGCAGATTATGCAAGATGTTAGAATTATTGCGCCCTTGGTAATATTGGGAAGCATGCACTTTGACGTGCTTGAGACAATTTTCTGCTGTCACTAGTGTCAAGTAGAAAAGCCTTTTTTCCAGAAGACCTCATATAGGTTAGTGAAACTGCATTTTTCCTGTCATACAGTTTACATTAATGCCATGAAGCTCCTGCTTACAGGAGAAAACTGTTTTAAATACAATATGGTGGAAATCAAACTCTTGACCAGGTGGGCCAAAGCACAGAAGATACGGGATTTGGGGCGGTCACAGTGGCCAAATTCATAATGGAATGTATAATTCAGTGGCATGGCTGCCCTCAGTTCATCCTTATTGATAAAAAACCAACATTACCTCTCACATCCATCCAAAGTCAAACAAGATGATGGCCATCTATGGGGTTCTGATGACCCCATATCACCCCTAATCCAATAGTATGGTTGAACGGGTTAATGGGACCTTTGTAAACATATTCCCAAAATTGGCAGTTGATTGGCCTTCAGATTGTAGTTCTCTCCTTTCAACAGCCTTCTTTGCCTACAACATTAGTTATCACTCTGCAACGGGGAAGAGTTTCTTCAAGTTACTATATGAATGGCACCCAGATCTACCTTCACTTATTTATGCCTGCATAGAAGAAACCGGCGGAGTGAATCCATAAAGTTACTTGACAAACCTGGAAAAACTTTATTCGAGATGAAAAATGAGGCATACTTTTTCAGCTTAAAAAATAGAATAAAACAGGCCGTCAATCAGTTACAGAGTGTCAGTTTAGCCCAGTTCTAAGAAGGCAAGATGATTTTATTTCATGACCAGCACGTGTTCAGTCAAAAGCATAAGTTGGCCAACATCTGGATTGGTCCATTCAAAATACTCAAAAATGAGTGTTAACGCCTACACTATCAAGGACCTTGCAAGTGGTCAAATCGTTATTCAAGTGCGTGCAAATTTCCTTTGGGCGTATAAGCAATAGGAGACTTATCATCCAGTGAAGGGGATTGAAGTTGAGAAAATGATATGAATGGATGATAAGCCTCAAATAGCTGCGACGGATTAGTTAATAAAAGCCAAAACTGTTTAATAGAATAATATTTATTAGATAGCCTAAAAATAAGGCACTAAGGAGACACCAAAATCAGGAAGGATTTAAATTATATTGCCTCAAAATAATCTGGTAAGGGGATGACGGATTTAAGAATAATAGACTCTGCAAGAGCCTCTTAGTTACAAGGATAAACCAATTAAAATAACAGAAAAATCAGCCTAAGCCAAAAGGTCAGAATTGACTCAAGTCATGGATATATAAGCGTGATGAGAAGACTAGAGGGGGAGAGGATTTTGATAGGAAAATAGAAGAGATAGCGAGCAGAAAAAATCAGCTGTAATAAAAAAATAAAGTGGTGTCATCAAAGCTATTGCATCATGTTCTATAAAATTCTAAAGTTTGTCTTGAGTACCAGCAATCTCCATATTGTCCATCCATTGCTCAGTGGGCTTAACCCTGTGCAAACCTTAAGGCGCATATTAGCTATATCGCCAATTTTACAACAGCAGGTCTATCTGCAAAGCATATAAATTTGAGCTCAGCAAGTATGAAGTAAAAATATTAGTAAAACACATCATGAAGGATGATTACATAATTACGCCTTCCAACTTTTATGCCATTCATTCTTGTATTACTCCTGTGATGCAAAAGCAACTGCAAAGCTTTCTTGGGTCATTCACCTTCCTGAGAGAAATTCTTTTCAGCCATCTCTGAGTTTGCATTTAACTTACACCCATTCACTGGCAAGCACACACCATTTACTTGAACCTCAAAACTCCAACAAGTTTTTGATGAAATAAAGGGAGTTTTCACACACCTATTTTACGCCACGCTAAAAAGAAAGGTCTTTTCTATTATGGCTTTTGACGCCTCTGGAATGGCTGTAGGTGCTATCATTTTATAATAGCATGATTTATGTAAACTGAGTGGCCTATTTCTCGAGAAAGTTTATTGTGACGGAGCACTCTTGCCCATTTATAATAAAGAGTTGGCTGTCATTATGTGATCCTTGATGCACTGGTGGTATCCTTTACAGGGGACCAAGAATACTGTAGTTGTGCGCACTGACCATAAGTAGCTCATTTAATATCGTAAGCCTTAGAAATTGGCACACAGGCAAACCAGAACCCACAAGGACCTCCTCAACTTTGACTTCAAGTATGAGTTTGTCAAGGGATTTTTTCTACATCTTGGCAGATTTTTTAGCTGTAACCGCTTATGGTCCTTGATATTAGAGATGAATATTTTGGTCATAGTGATTCTTCATAAGCAAGTTATAATACTGTTACCACCAGCTGTTGCCATAGTAGCTCCCAAAACGTCACGTTCCAAATCCTAACCCCAGTTTTCCACCTTCCTCACTGTCTCTGCCCCCTGTTTTGGAGCCTTTCACCTGTGAAAATTAAAGTAAGTGCGTCCCTTCACCAAGTGAATTTAAAGGTTTCCTCCTGTACGCTGTGTTGGCATCGCAGTGTTCCAACTCAGAAGATGTTGATTTTATGAACAAGAATGAAGCTGGCAAGTCCCCACCAGATGGTTTTCCCAAAAAAAGGATAAACAAATCAACTTTCATGATAAAATCCATGTTCCTTTGACCTGGGTTCTGATGTCATAAAGAAGCAAAAGGATCCCTCCATTATGGGAAATCCTGGCGTAAAGAATTGCTTTAACTTTATTAAGCGTATCATGACTGGAATGGCCTCACAAAAGGCGTTCCCATATGAGTATAGTTATGATTGACTTGCGCCATTCTAAATCAGACTGGACTTGCTGAAATGATCTGTTTTACCCTATCAAGCAGAAGGACCATGGAAATAAATTTTTATAGACGTCATTGTATGGCTTCCTAAATCTCGTGGCTTTAGTGCGGTTATGGTAGCTTAGAAAGATTCACAAAATATTCCATATATATCCCCTTCTTGACAACAACTTCAGCTGACTACATGGTGAGGCTTGTGTTCCAATTTTTCTTACTGTTTAAGTATCACAAAAAAGTCTGTTGCAGAGGCCCACATTTACCTTAAGACTTGGGATGCTCTGTGTGATATACTGAAGATTTTGCCATGCTGTATGTCAGCATATCACCCCCAATCTGACGTCCATAATGAACAGATAACCAAGTCATTTGAAAAGTACCTTACTGCTATTCTACAGCCTCCCAAGGTAACTGAGCAGCTGATATTCCTCCAGCTTATTTTTCCTATATACTTTTTTCATGTTTCAAAAAAAGTTTTCCAATGTATGCTAACTTGGGGTACAGTCCTACATTTCTATTAGTCCCCAAACATGCAGAAATATACTAATGGTTGACGACTTTGCAGCTCATATTCAGACGGTGCACCAACAGGTCTAGAAACAGTTGGCTAATCAACTAATGGCACCAAGCGTCCTTCTTAAAAGCAACTCTGCGCAGCCCAAGACTATTATGTATGTGACTTGGTAATGGTAGATACAAAGAGCTTTGCTTTCATGATTCCTGCAGGAATTTTGCTTGCAAACGAGATGGTCCATGCATTTATTAACAAAATTTCTAGCAATAGTCTCTTTCGCTTGAATCTTCTAAGCGTTAGAATATTATGACTTCTTCCACACTTCCTTCATATACTCCTTCAATGAACAAAAACTTACATAAATAGAACTAAGTATTCTTGTGGGTACCCTGAGTTTGAAGTGATGGAGATTTTTTTTATGAAAAATCAAACACGGTTTATGATACTTATTTTCATGGAAAGGATACCCAGCTTATGAGAAGAGCTAGTTCCCTACTCAGATGGTGGTATTTTTCAATAGTCTGTTATGAAGTTTCATGAAGCTCGCCCAGAATCAAAAGCACCACCCCTAACCAGGTCAGCTGCTAGAACAGCAATTAAACTAACTGGTTAACACAATAAATATGATTTGGTGAATGCCATTTAGGAGTAATATACCCTGTCCTGTTTAGGAAAGGGTTATTTAATGTTCCCAGCTACTGCTAATAGCTGGATAGAACCTTGCACCCCTTTGAGACTAATAAAAGCACGAATCTAAGGTCCTTACCTCTCAAAGAACATTAGATTTATGGTACATCCTAGATTAGAAATAGGTGGAGACCATTTCCATTGTCTAAAACACCCCAATTCATAAGCCTACAACCATTAATATCACTGAAATGACAGAGCAATATGTGCTGAAGATTGAGCAGGTCTGTTTGGCTCTAAAAGTATGTTTAATGTACATAGTACAAAGGCAAATATCCCTCCAAAGAATTACTCATCATGAAACATCCTTGTTTTAAAAAAATTAATACCTGGGGTAAATTTAAGTGATACCATTTTATATACAAAGTTTTGCACCGGTAGAAAGTTATATAAAATGGTGTAAAGCAGGAAATTATCCATGAACTTTTTCTGAAATTGGTAAGGAAGTACTGAAGCACAAAATTCATGTCTGGACAATCAGAATCCTTGAGTTAGAATGTCTATCCTAGGGGTAAATTATTTCAAAATTAGTCATTTTCATCACAGATTATTTGACTTTACTAAGCCGACCTTCCCATTTCTTAGTTAGAATATGTAACAGAATGCATCTTGTAGTTTGTTAGGGTATTCTTTTTGTTTAGATTTACTTATAAAATTAGAACTTAAAACCTTATTATCTGCTTTAATTTAATTTGATTCTAAATTTCTATCAATCTTCATTTAAGCAACCTTATTGATGTGGCAAACCCTCTATAATAGAATAAGTAATGTGCATGCCGCCCTTGTTTCTCATTAGTTTGTACCAGCAATATTAGGCAGGAAACCCAAGGGCCAGCTAAATATAGATCAAAACGATCAATTACATTTCTTCTCCTTCCCAATCCACTATTCCCATCCACAAAATTTCTACCCTTATAAAAACAGTGGTACATTATGAGTGGCAGTTTATGTCCTTGGTGCTGGGCATCCATGATGGAAGCCAGGTTTTTCCTTTGCTCACCAGTCACCTAACACGCTTCTTGTATACCACCCAGGGGACTTAGTCATGTTCTATCATCATTGACCTAGGTAAAAAGATTATTAAACTTAACATTATCAAGTCTAACCTTATAAATTCTGTATAAATAAGAGTCATATACTTATCATTTTGAAGTTGCCATTTGATGGTGTTTAACTAAAAGCATGGACTAAACCTTAAGAACCTATGTCCCCCTCTGACAGGATCTTGAGGCGGGCATTGTCAGGCTGCAAATTTCAAATTATGATGACTTATATGAAGTCAATGTTGAACCCAACTCTCATAAGACACATTAATCAACAATTTTAGCTTGAAAGGAATGTCAAATAAAAAAAACTAATTAAAATAACCCTATGTCAAAAGAAGATAAAGAAGTCTAAGGAATTGCCTTAAAAGCTTAAGGAGACTATTATTGACAGGAATGAGTACTCTGTTCTCCGTTGCACCCATAAAAGATAGAAGGTCCTGATCTTTAGTCACTGAGGGGCTTCCCAAGACATGATGCCACCCAATTTCCCATAAATATTGAAGCTTTTTATAAATAAAGGATCAATTTGTGTAGCCATTACCTTATGTTTCATATTTATGCAAATATATAAGATTACCAAGCAAGCCTTAGCCATCACAATATTTTTTGTCAAGTTGCTTTATATACAATAAAATATCACGTTCAACTCTGAGAAGTTTTAGATCCTGGATCCCCACTTGACCCTGTCACAGTTGCAGTGCAAACAATAAGTTAAGATTGTTTTGTCTGAGTGATTAATGGTTTTGGTTTGCTTCAATAGGCTTATGGTTTCAGGTAAGTATTTAATGGTTTTTAATTTAATATTATAGTTAATTATAGTGAATGGTTGGTAGTTTTTGATTGATTTGATAAGAAAATATTTTTTGGCTAGATGATTGATGAATTAGTTAATTTGATAGGTTCAATTGGATTTGCTTAAAATTTGTGGTTTTTGGTTGTTTTATAGGGTTAATTGTTTTTGAACTAAGTAATTGGCAAGTACTTGGTTGATTTTGAGGTTATAAAATTTTGCCAAGTAGTTGACGATTGGCTGATTTGATAGGGATATAAAGTTCTAAACTTATTGATGACCATCTAAATTTAAATTTATTGCGGGGAAGGCCGACCATGGGACGGACACTTCCAAATATGACTCAGGACAGACAAACTTAGTACCAGGGGAGGCACCCCAGAGAAGCAATGCTATCTCTTGTTGCCAGCGGGAACGCCACTTATGGGAAGGAGGAGGGAACGTGTGAAGGGGCCGTAGCCACTATTGAGCACGTGTGGAGGAAGGGGTCTGATTTGATGAACCAGACTGGGAACCAGGAGGAGACCAGCTGTCAGCGACGCGGTGGGAGGTATCCAAACATCCATGCTTGAAAGTGGTCCACCAAATGAGACCGGAATCTGTGGACAGTTTCTGGGAGGGTGGGGTGGAGCCTGCGATGGCATCTAAGACAATTGTGTGGATGGTCCACATGGCGATTGCAACCACCAGAGCACGGAGGGTGGGTGGAAGGGATGAGGCCATTGATAGAGCAAACATATCTCTTGACAGACTGAAGGGATGCGTTTGATCCTGGCCCAGCAGACGTTGAACTTCGCGCCATATCACTTTAGAGGTGAGGCACTTCTCCAGGCGGTGGAACAGCGTTCCATACTGGCCGCACATGACACAGGATGAGTTTAAAGCGTTAGAGCGCTCAGCTGTCTGGTACACCTGCCTCAGGCAGCGCCACACATGGGAGCGGACTTGAGGCTGCAACAGAGGATGGTGTGCGTATTTCCAGATAGTTTTTTGGGTCTCAATGGAATAAGGGATGTCCATCATGTCCAGGTAGTCCACCCTGGATAGGACATGGGGCCGAATGGGGATCACGCCATCGTAGATGGGTAGCCCCTTGTACCTCTTGTGTGAACTGAGGAGAGGGGCGGCCTCTTCGGGTTGTATGTCCACTAATACAAATTCTCCACTCTGAGCTTCACATGGAGAGTAGGATTCGTTTGTAGTAGGTTTTAGTCCCGTGAGGACCTGTGGCCGATGTGTGTGATGCGAGGTATTTCATCAGGGAGTGGGGGTTTGATGGATTGTTGAGGCCCAAGGCTTGGGAGAAGTTGGAGCAGGCCGCGCGGGACCAGTGTTGGGATGGGAGTGTAGGAGCGGTGATGGCCGCGATCCAGGTGCCCAGGATCTTGGCAGCATAGGCTTTGAAGTCAAGCAGGCCCATGCCACCTTGATGATGAGGGCCAAACATGACCTCTAGCCGTACTGGTGGAGGGCGGCCTAACCAAAGCCATCCTTGCAGCAAGGCATACAGGGATTTGAAGAAGCTTGGGGAGAAGGGGATGGCGTAGGCTCTGAACCAGACTTTGGATAGGAGCATAGAGTTGGCTAGAACAACCCTGCCAGTAAGGGTAGTAGGGTGGGCTCTGAGAGAGGCGATTCGCTTCATCACGTTGTCCAGTATATGGCACTCCATTACTGCTGACGCGTATCCACCTGCCTCCAACCACACGCCCAGATGGCGCACCAGTCCTATGGTAGGACGTGGCACGAAGGGGAGCACCAGTAAGGCGGTTTGTGTTGAGTTAGTAAGGCGTGGACGTGGGCGAGCAGATGGGCTGGGTTGGGAACTAATTGCTGGGGCCCAGCAGTTCTGAAACCGACCAAGGAGGATGATTTCGGTTTTGGAGGCGTTCAGTGCCGCGTTGCTTACCTGGGAATATTCCTGGATGAGGGCTTCAAGAGCGCGTGCATCTTTATTATTAGACACCCCCACCACGCAATCATCTGCAAATGCCATCATCTTGACTGGGGTTTGGCCTGGCACATGGACCCCAGTGAGTCGGGCATTCACATTTCGCAGTAGTGGGTCAAGGCTGAAGTTGTATAAGAGTGGGCTGAGGGGGTCCCCTTGTCGCAAGCCCCTTTGAGGGCGGACTACTTCCGTTAGGAAGCCTGGGCCACGCACTACCATTGTTGCAGATTCCGTGAGCAGCATCACCCAGTTGATGAAGCGGGGGTAGGCGGAATTGATGGAGGCAGGCCCTTAGGTATTCCCAGTTTACTCTATCATATGCCTTTTGTTGGTCCAAGAATACCAGTGCCCCAGAGGCTGTGGACTGACATGCATTAGCCACGGAGTGCACGTTATCCCAAATCAACCTTCTGGGGATGAGACCAAATTGTTCTGGGGAGATGGTGGCAGATGCTACAGTCCCTAAATGGTTAGCCATGATTTGGTAAGATTTTGGTGTCTGTGTTTGTTAGAGAAATGGGGCGCCAGTTGGCTAAGTCAATCTTATCCCCTTTCTTGAATAGTGTGACAGTAAAGGCCTCATGTCCTCCTGGTAGGAGGCGCGTTTCCAACAGGCTTTAGTTAAGTGAGGCGAGCAGCAATGGGGATATATATTTGAAATATTTTTTGTAGAACTCATATGGAATGCCATTTAGTCCTGGGCATTTTTGGTTTGGCGCACTGCAAATGGCTGTCCATAATTTGTTTGGGGTAATTAAATTCATTATTTCCAGGTATCAGAAAATGAAGCGGATATGAGCCCGGTCAAGAAATTCTGCCACTTCAGCCAGCTGAATTGGTTCAGCTCAGTATAACTTGGAGTAATATTTTTGCATTTTGATTGCCACTTCAGCTGGTGTGTCCGCAATGAAATTATCTGATCTTCACACCTGTGCGCAGGCCACGCTCTGGCATGGTGCGAAAATTTTTTTAAAGAAATATGTGGTACACTTGTCACCTTTTGTGATGCGTGTGGCCCTGTATTGAACACAAACCCGATGTTTGTGTTGTCTTTTGAGTGCATTGAGGTGGTCGGCTGCCTCCGCCCACTTCTGGCCCCATACATGGCTGTATCCTGTAGCTGGAACGTTGGACTCCAAGTATGCCAATTCTACCAGAGTGCACGAGATAACTGCCAATGTGGCTCGTGATCATCTGGAGGAGAGATGGCAAGAGTGGTGGATGGTGTCCTCTTTGAAAGTTGCCCATGTGGAAATGGGGTCCGCGCAAAATGGTGCAACAAACAATTTTGCTGAAGTTGCCTCTTCCACCCACATGGAAAATCCTGGCGATGCGAGCTCGGGGGGGGCGGATTTTGCACCAATGTAGGGCCTTAGCAACTGTGATAGGTAGGCGGTAGGTTAATGAGACCATTTGTGGTTGGAGAATTCTATTTTCGTTGTTTTGAAGTGGGAGATGTGGGGTTGGAATTTTGCCGGTGTTAGAATAAGGTTGATACGGGTCATGGACCTTAATTGGTCATTGTGGATGTGGGGATGCATCATGTTTTTGAGCAGCGGGGCATGTCGCGGCAGTGCATCCAGTAACCCAAGGGTGGCCTTTAGAATGCATAGTTCTATGTGACCTTGTGGGGCGTGGGGTGAGAAGGCTACCAGTCCATTGGTGAGGTTAGCCAACAGTTCATGTCGCCGACTAGGAAAGAATCAGGGGGTAGTGGGAGGGATTTGACTGACGAGAAAAATTCCTGATGCTCATGTGCACCATTTGGGGCATAGATGTTGATGATTGCGTGAGCTACGTCAGCCCACGAGAAGGTGACGACGAGCACTCAGCCATTTAGGAATGTTTCTGAGGATGTGAATTTGAAAAAATTATTTTTCTGAATTAGCACCCCACAGTGCTTCAACCAAAAGGATAGGGATGGGAGGAGCATTGTTTTCCAAGCTTCCTCAGAACCTCATGGACAGTGGGACTCCTGGATGGCCAGGATATCCACAGGTAAATTGTTTTGTAAAAACTCAGTTTCTTAGCCTGGGACAGGGAGGCCTTGAGTCTGGCGATATTCAATGTCCCTAGAGTGAAGGTTTCCCTCATCGCACCTTAGGTGTGAGGGGGTGGCCCCCAGGCCCACCAGCCTCTTCTATGTCCCCATGGGCTTTCACAGCAGTGCGGGTGTTAGCAGCAACACTATCAGAGTTTTTGTTGGTTTTTGCAGAAAGAGTCACGTTGGCTTTGGCCTTCGCTTTTTGTTTTCCCAACATCGGACAAATTTTTTGCAGTGCGGATGAGTTCGGTGCACCGTCGAGTGGTTCAAAAAAAATTTTCTGTTGGGATAGGTCCCACTTTGGTTTTGACCAGAGCTTGGGTGCAACGATTGGGTGAGATCAAATCTCCCATTGGATCCTCGGATTGAGTGGCCCACTCAGCATGGGCTTCCCAATCTGATTGGATGATGGATTCCCAAGTTGCTTCCGCCGCTAAGGTCTCCATGTCCTCCTGGCGTTGTGAGTGTGGGATAGCGGTGGTGGCCTTGGCCGCTTCCTTGGCCACAGCCCTATGGGCCTGCTTGTCCTTCTTCCATTCCTGCAGGGAGATAGGCTTTACCAATAGGTAGCAGCCTTGTGCTCCCCACGGGAAAGCCTCCTTGGTGCTTGCGGTTAGTTCATAGTGCGCCTCTCCATTGGCCATGACCGCCGAGGGGTGCTCTTGGAATGTGACACCCTCCTTGATGGGGCATGCGTGCGCCTTATGGCTGAACGCATCACAGTGGGTGCAAATGGGGGGCGCGCTGTCCACAGTCACCCGGAATGGGTGGGTGGTATGCCCTGCAATATTGATAAAAGTGGAGTGCAGGATCTGGGTTAGGTCCCTCACAATCTCCTCAGTTGGGGTCAGAACTGTGATGGCTTTGCCAGTGCACAGGTGTGGCATCAGCGTGAAGCGTTACATTTCAAAAGATTGTATTTCGCCATATATGGCAAGACCATCTTTCAGGTGTTGTTCCAAAATGTCACATTTTACTGTAGTAGGCAAAAAGTCAAATGTGAGGAAAATTTGGTTTGATTTTATCCATCTGGTGCATTTGGTTTCGACGACCCATTGCACTTCAGGGAGGTTGACCACTATGCGCACTGCTGCAGCCTCGTCTGCTGCTTTTTTGCTTTTTTAAACCTAGGTCCAGCCAACCACGCGACATGGAGTGAGGTGCAATGTACACCATGGTTGGGAAACCTTTGTGTACATCTTCACAAAATTTTTCCCATAAGGCCATTTTTTAGATGTCCAGATACACACGGACTCTGAATTCCACCAATGAAAGTGGCTGGGAGTGTGGCGTGTTGATGTACTGGTTGCATCGTGCTTGCCATGCAGTATCTCTGGGGAAATTGTGACTGCCAGTTTTTTAAGATTTTTGTCTATTCCTCTAGATTCTCCGGGGCGTTTTTGAATGTTGGAGGCCGCGGGCCTTCCACCTGCTCCTCTTACCTTGCTTGCCCAACTGCTCCCTGACATGGGCGCAGACTAATCTCCTCTGTGAGATTATCAAACTAGATTCAGTCTTGATTTATATAGGTTGCAAAAGTGTTTGCAACGAGAAAGAAAAGTTCTTTATTGATGGCCATCTACAAATATAAAAACTGAGACAATTTAAATCGTCTGGTAAATTATGAACCCAAGCAAAAGAAATAAAAATGGAAGCATTAAAAATAATTTAAGATCTTATATAAGGTAGGTCTATTGGCATACAGATTATTTATAGATAATAGGGGATATTTGGAGTAGGATATAGTCAATATTGAAACCCCATGTCAAGCTTCACCCTCACTAGGGCAAAGCCAACAGATTCTATTAGCTTAGTTATATATTAATAAGATCTTTTTATAATCTAAATTAAAACTAAATTCAAGTTAAGATTACTGGTGAAAGCATCTACAGATTTTATATTGAGAACCTAACATTCAAGTAGTTGAATAATGACTCAATATAGTTAAAAATTAACTTAATTTAGTTAGACATCATTTGATTAAGGGAAAAATAGTTTGACATAAAATTCCAAGCTGAAAAAAATTTAATTTAGTACAAAATCCTTTTTACAATAACTATAAAGTAAAGTTTTTATCATTGTTATAAATGATAGTATCAATATGGAATAGTTATGACTTAAGACAAAAGGCTAAAGTAAAATCACAGGGTGAGGCTTCATCCTGAGAAGGGAGTTTAAAACATATATTGATGATATGATAATGAAGAGGTTTTAATTTATAGTTTGCTAAGAGTGTGGATAATGATATAAGATGGTTATCTATTACCATATCTAATTCAAGCTATAAGTGTCTTCTGGCTTTGTTTATAGTCTAAATTAGCTTTACTGATAGTTTTTATTTGAGGGTTTTCTTAATTAGACATTTTAATTATATATAATTATAATAGCAACTAACATTTATATCAATAGTTTGAGTTGAGACCTTCCGGTTTAAATTAAAAAAAGTTATTACTGTGATGGCAAAGAAGTCGATAAAATTGGAGGGGTTTATGATTAATCATATTCTAATTTTAATTTATAGTGGGTTTGAGAGGTGAGTCAGTAGGGCATACAACTATCAACCTGAAGGTTGCATGTTTTGTCACATACCTCGCACATTCATTGGGGTGACAGCCAAATTTTTCTACTGGTGGTTATTAGGTTTAACAACACAAAAACCTTACCTATGACATAGAAAAAAACTGAGTCCTGATCCAGAGTTGATAAAAAATTTAAAGGTGAGCTTTTTCAGGTTTCATATTAAAATTTTTTAGTAATGTCCATCCAATGGTCTGCTTTCCTCAATCAAAATTATTGAATGGTCCAAAATGGGATGGATATTGGTGCAGATTGTAAATGGTTTATTAAGGAACACTAACCAGATGATGGGAATTACTGAAATATAAAACTGGTCTAACATGAACAGGGTCACTTACATTAAAGAGTGTTTTTATCCACCTCCAGATCAGGACTCAAATTTTCTGGTCATGTCATGATTAAGTTGTTAGTGTTGTTAAACCTATTAACTGCCAGCAGGAACCTTCGACTGGGTCACAATCAATGTGAAAAGGGCGGAGTCAAACCTGCATCCTTCAGGTTGTTAATTGTACACCCTATTGAATCGTCTTCCACCCCCATTGATTGTAAATGGCACATTGTAAGTATAGCCATGAATCTTTATCTACCAGGGGGTGTTTAGCCTGGCAGGGTGGTTCCTGCTTCCACTAACATTTATTTTGCGCTTTAACATCACTTTTGAAATTTAAAAAAAGTGTCCAGTAAAAGTTTAAAAGAAGCAATTTATATTTTGCACCTACTGCCTTTATAAAACATTAATTCGACTTTCCATCACTCTTTTATAATTAAGAATACCACCCAGCAGAGCTTAGCTCATAAAGCTGACAGCCATCTGAGACTAGTTTTTATAAAATCTACTCAACCATATGGTTAATCTAACTGGAGGGGGTGTATCCACTGACCCTTATTGTAATAGTTTCAGGGGATGATCCCTAGTGCACCATACTGAGTCAGCTACCACCTTCAACTGACGTAATGCAACATTTTTTTTCAATTTTTGGGGGTGCCCAAGCACCACTGGTGGCTTAGCTAAAATGGGAACATGCAGCTATCGTGCAGGTGGAGTCTGCATTCCCTCAATTTTGGAAAGCATTTTGGAAAAGCCAAGGCGTCAGTGGACAAGGCCCTCTAGAAATTCTTTCTCAGGCCAGCGACCCCAGTAATGTGCATTTGCTCCCCTCAGGTACTGTGGAAGCCCCATCTATTGGAGCAGGACCCCAACAATTCACTCCGCAAGCAGTAAATCAATCAGCTTAAGCTTAGCAAAAATAGTCAGGTTTATTAGTTATCAATAAGTCTGGTGAAAAGATTTAAAAATTGTCCCTGAATTGGGTTACTCCCCTCATTCAAATAACCCTTTTATAGGGCATAACCCATATTAGTTAAAATTGTTTTAAGATCTGAATCAGATTCGTTTGAACATCAAAACCCAAAGCCAAAAAAACACATCAACGGATGGCCCCATATCTGACAAAGCAACCCAGGAGTCATGCGGTGCCATGCCCCATAATGCCCCAGTGAGATATATACTGACGCAGAAGGAAATTTTTGCCCATAGAGGCATATCTGCCTGTGAGGTGATGTATTGAGAAAGTCTGCAAGCTTCAATATATTACAGTAACAAAATAAATTGCAAAAGCCATACTTCCTATGACAGCTGCCAAATGGCATGAGAGAAAGTTCTCCGCCAGTGAAGTCAAATGGTGGCTTGACATGAAAATCCTGATTGAGTTGATGATCTTCTTCAAATTGTCACACATTCACACATAGGAAGCCATTTTTTGGATGAAACTGCCATTGACCACCAAACGGTGGAGGCGGCTGTCTGTGAGGAACTTAAAACTGGTTATGCTGAAGCATGGCTTGAGTTGGGTATTGACATCCATGATACCATGGAGTTCAAAAAGATGCGAATCCCTGCCAAAATGGTGCATTTCATAAAGAGCTCGAATCTGTCACCAACTGAACTATTTGTACATCAAAAAGTTCCTTAATGCAGCAATTTCACTTGATTGGAATCACCACGCACTTACCGCTGATGTTGCCCTTGAGTGGTATACCACCACCCTTTCTCCTAAAGAGAAGCTCTGTGGATTACAGCTAGCTTTAAGGCACTGAAGACTTACACTGGTCATACATGCGGATAACTCCCACTATGGCATCAGACTTTCTGCAAGCTGGATGGACAAAGAAAAACGCTATTTGATGAGGCCCTTCCAGGGGTGGTCGCCAGATGTTACAATTAGTATAGTGCTAATGATTTACTTCTTCCATGCTGAAGTACTTGCTCCACGCTAACACCATTATAGACCAAGTATGGGACTTTAATAGTTTGTGGACTGATAAGATATTAAAAAACCCTATGCAGCTGCTCCTTCTCATTGGCCAAATGAAAGCTCTGGTTTTACCATGCCTCCTGGCCGCAACAGCAGATTGGGATGAGGCAGGAGGGCATCCTTAATATTTCCCACACCTGTATCAAGCATGAGATCCTGCCTCACGCAGTAGCAGCCATGTAAGGGATTGCAACCCAGAAATTGGTCAGAATTGCCTAAATAGGCATTCAGGAAACTATTTTGGACTAGAAACTGTTGTTTCCTGAGTCCTCTCTTGTCACCCCCTATGCCGCAGAAGGTTTTACTACCACTGAAGTCTCCCAATGAAGTGAAGCGTAGGTACCAGTGGATGCAGTACGCCTATTCAAAAATGATGGGTGGACAGTGTCACTATGCAAGACTAATGTCAGAGGAGTATCTTTACGCTTGAGGTGCTCCACCAATATATGCACTTGGCATGCAACCCTGGGTCCTCGTTAAGTTTTTAGTGGCTTGGTTTCTCTCCTTCCAAAGTTATGGGCTGGAAAGCTTTTGATATTGGCGCGGCTATGGCCTTCACCATCCATAAGTGGGGCATTCATATGCATCAAGTACAGGCTTTCTTGTCCCTCATATTCAGCCTTGAGAATCCTATCAGCTGGATCTTGAAGTAAACAACCCCCGTGGATGTCAAAAAATTTTGCTAATAAAAATCATACTGCGCTGTGACTGCTTCTTATGAGGAAGAATTGTAGAATAGCTCAAGCAATATATTAAATTATCTTTTCTTTATCAGTGGTGGGTTTCTGACCACCAGGCACCAAATCCTATCTTAAGGATGTGATCCGCATCCACCTCCAACTGGTCAGGGAGGAGTGGTCAGATTTGATTGTTCAAATTTACTAGGAGCTCGACATTATACTTTCCATTGGTGATTATGACCATCACTGGGAACTGGAATGAGGATATTAATATATTGATCCCCAGCAAACTTGACCATAAGCACATGGTGGAGATGGTAATAAAATTTAAGGATTTCTATCTGCGCACAGAACTGACCTGTTATGCTAACTAGACAGTGAAATTGGTAACATTCTATAACTTGCTAATGGACTTTGTCTGTGAGTAGGTTTACAAAGAAATCTTGCACCAGGATTGTATACTGTGGTGGGGTCTACAAATTTTGGTAAGCCAGTAATGACTATATCACCAAGTGTCTTTTCCCAGCACTGTGGAAGTCCTATATAAACTAGATCCCTGGATAGAACAAATGAAATCGTTCTGCACCAAGTTATCTATTTTCCAGGCCTCCAGAGAGTGATTTACATTGCACGAGAGGATTCTAAACAGGTCTGTCACTTTTGTTACTAAACTGGGCCACACAATGGCACAGTGCCATCACAAGAAAGTAAAATAACCCCGCTACTGTATGTTTATCCTGTCTGCAGGAACACTAAGGTCAGGTCCAAAGTCTTTCTCTGCAACAAATCTAAGCGATAACTTCCACTTAACTTACTAAAGGTTAAAGATTTGAAACGCCAGCTGCAGGAGATGAACGCTGCCCATTAAGAGTAATGGTCTCGTGAAATGACAAAGCGTTCAGAGGCTGATGATGAGCCATTTATGATTCCAAATTCAGTTTCATATAGGATGACAAGGAGCTGTGCCCTGCATCTACTCAAGCCCATCACGCCCAGGCAGAGTGCTCTGTGAAGTAATAGATATGTTGTAAAAAAGTAGGGTTAGAGAAGTCCCTAAATAGTCATAAGGAAAATAGTGCCAATTTCGTGACTCCCCATTGAGCAACTCACCACTGGTAAGTCAAACCAGCTAATCAGTAATAAGAAAGGCAGAAAATCCCATCCTTCTCATTTCAAGGAGAAATCTTAGGTCATTTGGCACCTGCTGCTAAATCAAAAAGTTCGTCAGGGCCTGATACTAATTCTGCTGCTCACTTGCCCTCTCTGAAGCTACAGCTTTACTTTTTGCTGAAGCTGTCTCCCCTCTTGATTGATAAAGAGACTGGGATGGAGACGTAGTGCCCAGTGCACACCATGCCCAGTAACAAAGTCCTAGTTCTAATGAACTTCACCCGCTATTTGTCTCCAGCCCATTCCCAGCTTTAGTGACTTCCTCTGTTAAACAACTAATTTTTTTGCAACTCAATGCATAATCCTGAAAAAATTAATACATATGAGTCAGACAACCAAAAAATGATCATAGGAACCACTAATGCTAGGGGGATGGCTAACATACTAAAATGGATGAGGTAGGTGCATCATTTTAGAACTTATAGTTATTCTGACCTAATTTTCTTTTTGAGACTCAGAGTCATGGCTTGAGGATGACATAATTATGAGAACCAACAGCAAGGACAAAGCTGCATGTCAGGAGGTCAAAAAGGTGAAGTTGGCAGGCCTCCCTGACCTCGAGCATACCTTGGACCAACGCTGGGTTAAAGTAAGTATTCCCAGGTTGGTCCTGAGATGTGCAAGAAGTTAATCCCTGCATTACAGCAGGTGCGTTTAAATGAACCAACTATACAATAAATAATGATGGTTTGCTTTGGTTTCTAGGTGAACGGGGTCTCAAAACCCATTTGGTTTTCAAAATTTCCAGCTTGGGTCAGTCTTGCCTTCAATAGATAACCTGAGTTCAGTTGATTACCAGCTATAGTACACTGCCTGATGGAAGCGTGCGCTTATTTAGGCCTGGGTTTAGAACCACTTCCATTGATTAATGATTCCCCCAAATTTGCGAAAATATTTACTCAAGACCAATTTTTCTCGTTGGTTGACATCCTACCTAATATAAACTCTTGTTAGTTTACGTTTTCTTTATGTTAACTTGGGTGAACCTTTGCGCAGATCTCTTCAATGAGGTCTCATGCAACTTTGACCATTTGATTTGCACAAATGTAACTCTCTCATCTGATGCACCAAAGGGCCGCTCTGGCCCCCTCCAGACCAGTGCCCCCTAGCACTCCCGCCCAGATTACCACTTGGCTATGGACTCCACTTTGGGGTCCACCCAAGCCATGTTATTTGTTTGATATCTGTTAATTTATACTTATTTAAACACCCTCGCCCTAAGTTACTTTAGCTGCAGCACCTCTGCGGGGCTCTGCTCACCTTAATACTTACAACTAGTTCCCTGGCGTTGGGGCTGTGCACCATGCACCACCTTGCTGGGAATTGGAGAGCTATAGACACTCTCCTTATATTATTCAACCAACCACTTTATTTTACGTGCATGAACATTATCTTAGTGGGACTTTTGCAAAGTGGAAATTGGGTGCTCCAGCTTTTGGTCACAGCCGTGGTGGGGCTCACCACCGTTTTCTCATTTCGCCAATTGTTGGAGCATCTTGGTGTTATTCTAGCTAAACTAACTAAAAGTACCCACCCTTATTGTTTGTATATGGAAGATATGGAAGCTTTGCAATCTGATAGTTGTGATTTCCTGACTTTCCACCATAACTAACAAACTCAATATGATAAAGATGTTTTGGTACCATATTTGGATTGTGCAGGTGGGATCATCAACGAAGGGCCTGGTGTTGGTAGCCTTAGATATGGGTGCACACCTGTCACCAAAATGGGTATGGTGTCATTTTTGGCCCAAAACAAGTTTTAAAACGCTGATTCCTTTTATAAAAATGAGCCAAATATTTTCTCTTATGGCTCTGATATGGAACCTATTTCAGTATACCAAATCACTCCAGAGAATCACGATTGACTACTACCATGATCCTCAAAACCCAGGAGGTAGAGAAGATGTTACTTTGCAAATATAAAGACATTTATGCAACTGCTAAAGATATGGTGGGATATGCGACTTTAGTAGTAAGAGTGGCCAACTATCCCTCTCCATTATATGATGCCAAAACATACTCGAGGGCATGAAAATTTCTAAAGAATATTTTCATGGTGAAGTTACAGGCGTTGTCTGCTATGAATAAATACCATTCTGGAGATTTTTGTTGACTACTACCATTTTATCCACTTTAGGAAAAATTAGCACCACTATTTGGTGAATACTTGAATCTATGAGTTTTTTTGACCAAGACCTAGCTGATTACCTTGAGCTTAGTTACTTGCCAGGTGGTATGGTTAGGGGAGGGGTTTCTCAAGGTATCCCACACTGAAGGTTCAAGGGTTAGTGAATTATCAAGTTTCAAGTATCTTTTGTTGGACCGTTTCCAAGCAATCAAAACCTTCTGCACACCATTATTTTGGGAAAAGAGTGGTGGCGAAAGTTTGACGTCAGGATTAACTTGAAAGACAACACCTTGCTCTTAACAATAAAAATGGTCATATATTAGTTGTCCCTTTGTCTAAAATTCTCAAGGCTATCTGCCCCACTGGCCCTATAAATAAACTCTCAGTCTCACTCCATTGCTGAAGCCCTCACTGGAGGTACCTTTACCTTCTTGTTTGGAGGGGCTGGAATCTACGTTTGATGCGGCTTCAGCCAATGTACTACCTGCACATTCAGAGTTTGATTGTGAGTTTAATCTCACCGTTAATCTGGTGCGTATATCTTCCACAATTTACCCTTTGACAGTTTGGGAGGAAGCAGAATTAGATGTGTAGTTTAAGGAGCAGTTAGCCCAAGGCGCGATTTTTCAGCGTACCTCTCCAGTTGTGCTTCCCACTTCTCTTCTTGGAGAAAGCTGATGGTACTTTACGCCCATGCGTAGATTATGGGAACCTAAATATAGTCACTGTACCAGATTTACATCACATCCCCTAAACTCAGATTGCGCGCTATGTGGAGAAGGCAAAAGTATTCTCCAAACTGTATCGCTTAAATGCATTTAATCAGATCTGTATCAAGAAAGGCCAGGAGTGACTAACCGCATTCTGCACCAGAAAAGGGATTTTGTCAATTTCGGATTATGCCCTTTGGGCTTAAGAATGTTCCTGCTATCTTTCAACGCCATATTGATGCAGCTTTGGGGAACCTGCTGGGGGTATGCGCGGTTGCCTATATTGATGATAATCTGGAGTTTTCCCCAGATCATAAGTCCCATTCAGTACACCTTTGGCAAGTGGTGGAGAGGTTAAAGGCAGCCAACCTTACGCTATAGATCAGTAAATTGAATCTTATAAGTCCCAGGTCACCTTTCTGGGCAACGTCGTGTTTGATCAAGGACACATGATAACTCCAGACAAGGAGAAGGTAATTTTTGAGTGGCCCACCCTAAATTCATTCAAAGAATTGAGGAGTTTTTTGAAGATGTGTACATTTCTTAAGAATTTCACGCTCAATCTTTCTAAGATGGCGGCGCCCCTGTATAAGGAAAGTGGAGCTAAAGTACTTCAGTGGTCCCCTGTTTTGGAGGATGCCTTCCAATCAATAAAGTGTAATTTGCTGTCCACTTCCATTCTTTGCCATGTCGACCATAATAAAGAGTTTATTGTTTCTTCATATGCCTTCAACTTCGCCATAGCGGCAGCTTTATTACAAGTAGGCGAAGATGGAATAGAGCATCCAGTTAGATATTTTTCTTAATAAGATGTCTCTACCAGAGTTAAACTAAGACATAAATGATAAAGATTTATTAGCAGTGGTTGAGGTGCTGACTTGTTGGTATCGTCATACATGGCTTATCCCAACCCTTCCATGTATGTACAGATCACCGTGCCTTGCTGTACTACCGCGCTCCTCATGTCCTAACCCCATTGCAAACCCGCTGGAATGAGACCCTAGCCCAATTTATGTTTTCTTATGAGTTTACTAAGGGCAAGTAAAATGATTTGGTGGATACTTTGAGCTTCAACCCTGCATTAGCTCCCAATACTAAGGAGGTGGAGGCGCATAATACCCATTTAATGATTCCACCGGGTAAGATTGTGTCTCAACTTTCCTCTCCCTTGGCCAATGGGCTAGCGCTTGCTTCTCTAGAATATGCGGAGGAATATGGCATGTTCAGAAAGGTAGTCCTTTCTCAGCCTTTGTCGGCCAAATATACTATTGTCCTTGCCAAGAGTACATTGAATCAGGAGGAAATTACCAGAGGTTATCACGTGAAGGGTAAGATAATGTGGTTTCTGGGGCGCCTATGGGTTCCCGCCAGATCATCTCTCCTGGAAATCATCTGGGACCATCATGACAGAATCACTGCTGGTCATCCTGGGAAGGCAAAGTCTCTGGAGATAATTTGCCGCACTTACAATTGGAATTTGTTAGCCACTCAGGTGAGCAGGTACTGTAAAAAGTGCCTGATCTGCAATCAAATGAAACTAAATTGACAGCCACTAGCAGGGTTGTTGGTACCAGTTCAAAAGGCTGAAGGGCCTTGGACTTTCTTTTGATGGATTTCATTGTGGAATTACCTGTATCTGATGGCTAAAATGCCATCATGGTAGTGGTGTACCAGTTTACAAAGTTCGCCCACTTTATTCCTTGAAGAACCACAGTAACTGAGGCTGAGATGGATAGGCTCTTACTCACTCATGTGTCTGCTCTTCGTGGGGTCCCCCAAGTAAATTATTGGCAATTTTGAATCCCAATTTACCTCTGTCTTTTGGGAAGAGTTGTGTAAGACTCTTCAGACTCGCCCCTGCCACTCAACTGCCTATCATCCCCAATCATATGGGAAGACTGAACGATTGACCAGTGTTTGGAACAGTTCTTGTGGAGTTACACTACATCAGATCATTCAAATTGGGGCTTTCACCTTCCTATGGCCCAGTTTAGCTGCAACACTCTACATGCATCTATTGATTGTTCCCCATTTTTCGCCAACCATGGGTTTAACCCTACCTTCAATATGGAGCCTAGTTGTAGATCAAAAGTTAAAGCGGTGGTGGACTTTTCTTAAATTATCAAGAAATACACCAAGTTGTCTCCACAAGTTTGGGGGTGGCAATGCAGGTTTATAAGGAAAACGCTGATGGAAAGAGATGGGTGGGTCCAGCGTACAAAAAGGAATTTCATGATGTTTGATGCTTGATACATTCCAATCAAGCAACCATGCAAAAAACTGGGACCAAAGAGGATTAGGCCATAAAACGTTGTCAGAAAGATGAGCCACGCCTCATACTAGTTGGATCTTCCCTCTTCATTTTTAGGTCTTTTTGATCTTTCATGAAAGCTGCTGACGTTGTTTGAGGGCCCCTCACCAGAACCCCAGAGGCTTATCTCGTGGATGGAGTGTCAGAGTGGGAAATGGAGGAGATAGTTGCCTTCCGCCGAGTAAAAAGAAGTCTTGAGTACCTGTTATCATGAAAGGTATTAGATGAAGCTGAAAACTATTGGTTACCAGCGTGCAACTGTTCACATGCTCAAGACCTGATTGAGAATTTTTACAAGCGTTTTCCCCAGGCCGCCGGACCTCAGTCAAAGCAAACCGTTACCACTATGAAGTTGGCCCCAGCTCACAAGAACTTTTCCCTGCTGCAAACCCCTAAAGGGGGTGGAGCCTCAAAAGAATGAGATGGTAATGTCAGGGATTGAGGATGACATAATTATGGGAACCAACATTAAGGACAAAGCTGCACGTCAGGAGGCCAAAAAGGTGAAGTTGGCAGGCCTCCCTGACCTCAAAGCTCACCTTGGACCAACGCTGGGTTAAGGCAAGTGTGCCCATGTTGGTCCTGAGATGTGCAAGAAGTTAATCCCTGCATTACAGCAGATGGTTTTAAAATGAACCAACTATACAATAAATAATGATGGTTTGCTTTGGTTTCTAGGTGAACGGGGTCTCAAAACCCATTTGGTTTTGAAATTTCCAGCTTGGGTCAGTCTTACCTTCAATAGATAACCTGAGTTCGGTTGATTACCAGCTATAGTACACTGCCTGATGGAAGCGTGCGCTTATTAGGGCACCTGGGTTTAGAACTACTTCCATCAATTAATGATTCCCCCAAATTTGCGAAAATTTTTACTCAAGACCAACCTTTCTCATTGGTTGACTTCCTACCTAATATAAACTCTTGTTAGTTTACGTTTTCTTTATGTTAACTTGGGTGAACCTTTGCGCAGACCTCTTCAATGAGGTCTCATGCAACTTTGGCCATTTGATTTGCACAAATGTAACTCTCTCATCTGGTGCACCAAAGGGCCGCTCTGGTCCCCTCCAGACCAGTGCCCCTTGCACTCCCGCCCAGATTACCACTTGGCTATGTACTCCACTTTGGGGTCCACCCAAGCCATGCTATATGTTTGATATCTGTTAATTTATACTTCTTTAAACACCCTCACCCTAAGTTACTTTAGCTCCAGCACCCTCTGTGGGGCTCTTCTCACCTTAGTATTTACAACAAGCTCCCTGGAATTGGGACTGTGAACCGTGCACCACCTCACTAGACTGGAGAGTTATAGATACTCACTTTACACTGAGCCCATATTCAGCGGCAAATAATCCCAAGGTCAAACTAATGCCCCAAACATCACATTTGGTCCCTTTAGATTAGATTTCAAATGCTCTGGTATGACCACGTGGCAATTATTACATTAAACAAGAAAATAATTTAAAAATTTTGTGAAGAAAGACACATGCCGGTATAATTCTTGTGTCCATGGCTCATGACAAGTGTACTGGCAAAAGTCTTCACGTGATTGTATCTACGCATCACCTAATCCATACAAAAACTGATAATTCTGCAATTTTATTAAAAGTACAAACTGAAGCCATGATGGTTATGGAAAGAGATCTGAATTGTTGGTCAAAAGCGAGCAGGGATACATTCCCAACCTGTGAGCATCTAGCTAATACAGTCAATGAAATTCTGGCATACCTTTTGACATCAGGAATGTGTCTTATGACACTAAAGAGGACGACGACCTGGTTAAACTTATGTGGTGAGAGTAAAATTAAAACCATGAGACAGTGAGAAGTTCTCAGCTTAATTATGTCCTAGTTTCATCTGACCTCAACCTGTTTACTTCAAACAGCAAAGTCTTAATTAATGAAGAAAAGAATAGATGATCATTCAGGTTATCATCAAATTTTGGTGACACCCCACCACCTCAGGAGTGGCAGATCTCTCCCTCTATATTGAGGGACCCATACTGGCACCATACTGCCGCAAGTGAGTTCCTTTGTGTTGTATCAACCTGGATCAGCAGCCAGGCATTAATTTCCTTGACCGCTGGATAAAGATTAAGGATTTGCTTATTTTATATAGCGTCAAGTATGAAAAAGCAAAACCTACAAGCAAACTGCCGCCTATAAGACGCTAAAGGATGCCCTGGATACTTTAAAGTGTGTGCGGCAGGACAGCAAACTCTGGTTTCACAAATATTAGAAGACACATGAACAATATTAAGCTCTCCTTGGAAATAGGATACATAATGCTGGAAGGATGCAACCTATTTCTACCAAATCTTGCTGGGGAATGATGAATAAAGAGAACTTGGCGATACCTAAAGAAATCCATACCTGGGTTTAGGTTTGTCAGGTAGAAACACCTGAAGGTGGTAATTCCAGCAAACTCAGCATAATCAAATATGAAGTCAAGAAGTTTTAAAGAAATTCTTATGCTCTTGCAAACCCAACAATGCGGCGACTGAAACCCTCCTCTCTATGGCTAAGCCAGCGTTTCAAAAAAAGCTCGCCTGTTGACAAACACATTCTTACCATTTAATTATAGTTGCAGAGGCAAAACTATTGCTAAAAAAGCATTAAAAGGTAAGGCCCCAGCCCTGAAAACATGCATGTGGAAATGTTAAGTGTGATCTATGACCAGGTGGCACCAGAACTTGACAGATTTTATACACTGCTTGCAAACCATGTGTTATATACCAGGGGGCACAAGACAAATATTGTGTTTTTACATTAATATGTCCTTAACGGAACCTTCAGAACTGGCGCACAGTTGCAATTTTGAATTCCAAATATAAAATTCTTATGAGGATCCTCACAAAGTGTCTGAAGCATACTGCCCCACGGACCATCCATACATCCCAAAAATGGGTCCATAAAGGGTTAAACTATCTGGGAAAGTATTTATTTGGTCCAAAACCTTATTAAGGACATAAGTGGATTTTATAATGAATATCTCATGTTTTTGGACATGGAGAAAGCCTTATAATGGGTAGCATGGCCACTCCTGCATGCGGTAATGGTGCCATTGGTATTCCTGCCACCTTTTATTGCCTGGATCAATATACTTTCCTCTAGCCTTACTACTAAAGTTATAGTATCTAATGGGTAACAGATGCAAATCTGATCAGACAGGGCCTCTTCCAAGGTGACCCCCTGTCCCAATTTTATATAATTTTGCAGCAAAATCTGCTGGCAGCAGTAGAAAATAATTTTTGGAGCATCTATGGCGGTACAAGATATTCCTGGCAATAAAATTATTTTAATTAGAGATAACTATAAAAAATATTATAACTGCATTATAGTGGGGTGCACAAATTGCACCCAGATTGGCGATGAATGAAGACCCCTCAGTAATATTAAAAGATTTGATTGAGACCATCTAGTACTAAAAAAAGATTTGATTGAAATGAGAAAACAAAAATCCAAAGATTCTGTTAATTTAACAATATGAGTCTAATGCTAATTTTTTGGTCAAAGGAAATATAGGGTTGCCCTATATAGGGGATCCAAATTAGCATAATCTGCGAGCAAACTTAGTAATTCACCCAAAGTGCATTCACAAATCCTCTTATATGAAAAATTTAAAAGAATCGTTTTTGACTGGTAAACTAACATCCAGTCAGACCCAGAAGATCATGCCTATAATTAGGCCTTCTGAATGTGGCGCACTTGCAAAATTTATATATATTAAATTCATTAAGCGTTTTAACTTACATCATAGATAATTTTGTTGGGCTTAATCAAGTTTAGCGCACTTTATTGCCACTTAAATAAATACCAAAGAGATTTTATCTTCCAATTCTGTGTATTTGTGCAGTTCCTGCTATATAAAATTCTAATTTAAAAGCTTTAAATTTTTTTTGTTGGACAGGAAATACTGTTTTAAAGCCATTACTTTTAACCAAGAGACTGAAATCATTCACTTGATGAAACCCATATATGCCCTCTCCTGGGGTCAGGGTGTCAGGAAAATAGCAAGTTAATTTAAGATTGACCTTCCGACTGAAGTGCCAAAACACCCAAATGACAAGTCTGAATGCTATGTAACTGCTACTTGCATGATTATTATAAAACCAGGAAGGAATTTTGTCACTGAGCGTCCATGAGCCATAGTTGTGTATAGAAACCTAGCAAAGAACCAGGTGAACATGGCCATGGGCCCCGTGGGTTGTGGAAATATATCTAGGAAGGGAAATATATATTTTGAACATAATAAAAAACTGGAATTAGGTATGGGGATTTTTATTAAAAATTTAAATAAAGAAAATTGACCAACAATTTCCTCAGTATAATGCAACAGATTGTATAGTGTTTAATTTTGTAGTTTTGTCAAAGCAGGGATCAGGGTCCTCAAATTTCAACCTAAACTGGTGAATTTTCAAGGGAGTGGGAAATATCAACTTCAATATATTCTGACAACAAAAGGATTAGTGGCAGGCTGAGTCACTATCGGTTCTCATGCAAATGCCTGACCTGAGGCTTTACTGAATTTATGGCTGTTAGCAAAATGGTGTTTGGACCAACGGCCAACAGGGATCCCCAGGGCCACCTCACATAGGGATGGTCCCAACAGGTCGGAAACAGGTTTGGATAATCAACCCACCTGTGACCAGTCGCTGGGACGTTCATTCATCCAAGTGGGATTCCTTGAGTGACAATCTCAATTTTTGTGATGAGGGTTTTGAATCATCAGCAATAATCCCCAATGGTGATATATGCCATTAGGGATAAGGCCTGATGATTTTGAGAGGAATTTAGGGTCAGCAATCATACTGCTCAATTGCTCAATTCTATTGGCGATTTCAACTGAAAATTCATTATTTGTCCCCTTCCAGCTGAGTTGCACATCCATTGGGCTTTAATCCCATATGTTTTGGACATTTCAACTCCAATTTCGAGGATTTGACACCATCAGCATTATAGAGTCCATCCTGATCATGGGGATGACAGTTTTCCAATAATTTCAGCACATATTCTCTCTATTTGGCGAACTAACTCTTTGGAGGTAAGCATGGGGATTGGGGAGGAATCTTCAGAGGGAGCGCTGTTTCCCAATGCTTGTCTACCAAATGGGTGAGGTTGCCCGTGTGATGAGGGTACAGCTGCCCTCTTTAGACCTTTTTTGTTAGGAAATGAAAAAATCGCCCAATCCTTGTAGAGGGGACGTTCCTCTGGACTTACACAGGGGCGCTGTTAGGGTCAGTATTGTAACAGATGGTATTAATCCATTTGTTACATTTTGATTTGGGTTCGGATTTTCCAAATCCAAATTGATCTATTTAAAAAAAAATTTGGTGTTTGTCAGGTTCAGGCGCTGGGTTGTGCCTCGCCTGAATTATTGATTAGGCTCTTGCAAGCCTAATCAATGGTTTAGTTGAGGCCCTGGAAGGGCGACCTTTAAAGGTTGAGCCCACACAATTATGGACTTTGTTCAGAATCTCTCTCTCTCTTTCTCTGGTGGCCTCGGGGCTGCCCTTACCTTATCTTACCTGGTGATCCGCGCACATCAAGTTTTTGTCGCGTCAAGAAAAACTTTGGTTTTGGGGTTTGATCTCCCTCAAATATCCTGTCTTTTCCTTGGTGTGTTCGCGGCATCAGATTATTGGGATCCTGTTTGTCAGCAAATTTTCATTCAATAATAAATAAAATAAGGCCAATTCAGGGTTTGCAACCTCGCTTACCTATTTCATCTTTTCTCACTCCAAATTTCCCTAATTCTGAGGTTTACTACCTTGAGAGTCCAGCTCATGCTGGACGTTCAGCGCAATTGCGTCAAACCTAAGGTAAGATGGCAATCAGAAACTGGGACGTTTCTGACCATTACATTATTCTGAACCACATGTGCTGCCAGCATGCCACCAGATCCCCAGTTTGGCTGACCTCAATGGTTGCATCAGGTCCCAGTTGCCAAGTAACCAGCACTGGAGGGAGCTGGTGACTGATGGCCAACCCTTGACCTGAAGCGATTGTCAGCGCAAAATTCCGGTGGGGCCTTTCCCCCACCAGGGATTTAGTTGGCACCGAGGGGACCTGGCCCAGCAGGGCTCTCTCACCTATGGACATTCCATTTGAATGGGGACAGCCATCCAGCTGCGCTGGACTGCATGCCCCTTCCACGCTTCAGTTGGAGAGAGCGCCTTCCTGGTCAGGATAGGAAGACCATCACCAACTGGGGCGTGGGAGGGGAGGCGCACCACAGCCAAGCGCTGGGCATGCTTCCTTGTGCTGGGTGGGCTGATTCCTGCAGCCCAGTCCTGATTCAATCTCGCCTTTATCTTTTTCCCGTGAGGGGCCGAGTTTTCTCTGGGCTAATTTTCCTGGGGCTCGAGGTAACTCGCCCCAGGAAGCCCTCATGGTGGCAGCCTCCCGCTGTAGGGCCCCTCTTTGGGGGAGGGGCCCTTCTTTGCTGGGGGGTGATGTAATGGATGGTATTAATATGTTTATTGCATTTTGATTCAGGTTCAGATTTTCAGAAGCCAAATCAATCTGTTTAAAAGATTTTTGGTGTTTGTCAGGTTCAGGCGCTGGGTTGTGCCTCGCCTGAATTATTGATTAGGCTCTTGCATGCCTAATCAATGGTTTAGGTGAGGCCCCAGAAGGATGACCTTTAAGTTTGAGCCCGCACAATTACAAACTTTGTTCAGAATTCTCTCTCTCTTTCTCTGGTTGCCTCAGGGCCGCCCTTACCTTATCTTACCTGATGATCCGCGCACAACTAGTTTTTGTCGCGTTAACAAGAACTTTGGTTTATGGGGTTTGATCTCCCTCAAATATCCTGTCTTTTCCTTGGTGTGTTTGCAGCATCAGATTATTGGGATCCTGTTCATCAGCAACTTTTCTTCGATAATAAATAAAATAAGGTTAATTTTGGGGTTTGCAACCTTGCTTACCTATTTCATCTTTTTCTCACTCCAAATTTCCCTTTTTCTGAGGTTTACTACCTCAAGAGTCCAGCTCACGCTGGACGTTTGGCGTGAATTGCATTGAGCCTAAGGTAAGATGGCGATCAGAAACTGGGACATTTCTGACTGTTACAAGTATTGTCTTAACTCTGATTCAAGGTCTGATTCATTAAAAATAGTGGTATGTGGGCATCCAGAGTTCTATCTGGGGTGCTTTCTGGTTTGTGGACAATTACCTGGTTGGTGTTACCCATTGTTTTTGTCAATTATGGAAAAGAGCCATTCCATTGAAGCATCATCCACCCTAATCAAATCACAGTCAGGATGAAAGCATTTTCAGATGACAGCGTGGGGGATCAGTTCAGACAGCAACCTTCAAGGCATCAAATAACTCTTTAATCTTTACCAATTGGTGTCAAATGAAAAGGTTAATATTGATAAGACAAAAGTAAGATCAGGAAACCACAATCTCCTACCATCTTTTTTCACTCCCTTAGTGCCCACGCAAATGTTTTGGTATTTGAAGATTCTTTTTACTGAATCAGGCCCAGTGATTAATGAAAAAGATCAAGCGATGCTTTCCAGTATGTTGGCCCTGATGGCCTACTGGTAATATACTAACTTGAACCTTGAGGTGCAAGTGCTCTATGTTTTATACTTTCAAAGCTCTAGTATGTGGCCCACAATTTACTATTGAGCCCATTCTTGGAAGGTAAGATCAAATTCCTCATTTGCACATTCCTATGGTTCAAAGCCAATGTGGCGCCTATCAAATTGGACACTCTGCTCAAACATAAACTTGAAGGGGGTATGTGCCTGCTTAATTTTGAAATACATGCTCACCAAATCTGGTCTAAATTGTTTCTCCAAATGTGCAGTCAAAAAATACTCTGCCTAGTGCTTCTGTGGGGTATTAACTCATCTTAGGTTCTAGGGGTCCCCAAACCTATCATGTTACACTCCCTTCAGAAAATTAACCAGATGGATTCCTCCCAATAATATTAGAACTAAAGGCTTTTGGTTAGCCAGGTGTGATTGCCGGCTAATTGCCTAGTTCTATTTTATATAATGGTATAAAAATATTAATCATTTTAGGTTCGGTGGATTTCTAGTTCAGTGCCAACTGCAAAATCATAGGTGCTTGTGGGAATTTCAGCAAAAAACTAATGCATTCATTTACAACCATCTGATGATTATTTTGCTGACGTGAATCCAAGTTCAGCGAAATCTTCTCCTGACGCCAAAGGCCATAAAAAACGATTGTGGGATTTTCTGGCGAAAAGCTGAAGTATTTGTTATCAAACATCTAATTATGAATTTTCTGCCTAATTTGGAGTACCGTCAACTTATGCAAAGGATGCTCAAAGCTATATTTATAATATTAATTTATATACTGATGACTGGCAACTTGTGTCAAGGATGAATCAACCTAATATTTGGTGATTGGTATGAGCGGAATGGGTGGGAATTGCTACCTTGGATGACTGCTATTGGTGAGGTTCCATCTTGAATGGCCAAGGGGTTTTCATAGGCGCAGTAGCCTAGAGTATAGATAGTCTTCCTTCCCTCCAAATAGAGATCTCTCTTTTGCCCATCTTATTTTAGTTGTTAGTAGTTAGTCTGCTAGATTAGGAGAAGGTGGGACTAGAGATCCCCAAAGTAGGCGTGGGGTGATGTGCCTGGAGTGGATGACGCTACCAGCTCCCATACCTCAGCCCTATCTGGAACCAACGGGAACCTGGCTAACCAGCCACCAATGACAATTAGCTGATGGTCATCAGCCATGAGGGTGGTGCAGCGCGGGAGTGCCATAGCCACCCAGGATGGGGGGTGGACTCGCTGGGGAACACCCAAGAGGGACCATGGGGCTAAGGCAAAGTCATTGGTCTAATGTGTTGGTAGGTTGGACGTGGACTTGTAGGGGGTTGGTACGCCAATGAAGACGAAACAGCAAAGGTCAGCCAGTCTCCATACTGGATGGCCTGGCACACTAGTGGAGCCCATTGTTTGGAAAAGCAATCTTCTGACACTCCCTAAAAAGTTGATACTTTTTAATCCCTAATTACTTCCCAGCATTAATACTCCTAATAATGGAGGCTATGTATCTGGGCTGTGAGGTTAGGAAGATGGCCTTTTCCATGTGTGACACAAGATGAAGATCAAGTGAATCAGGATTTAAAGCCTATTCTACAGTATAGGCTACCACTACAATATTGGAGGAGTGGAGACATATTAGTAATGAGTTCACGGTTAAGGTGCATATCTTTTGCAATAACTCACCAGTTGCTGTTGGGACACAACCCCTGAAATAAACACCAAACTGAACTTCTTGAACCTGAATCCTCAATGACTTGGCAGAGGAGGGCCATGACATTAACTACAACTTCAGTAAGTTGGTCACGGGCCTTAATTTCAAATTTGTTACCTCCAACCAGTGTTCAAAATATATGGCATATTTTGCACTGTGTGGTAAGAATGGGAAAACAATGCAACCTGAGGTACCCTTATAAGGAATTCCCAGTGTGCGTTGCATCTGAGGATGATATTGCGCACTGCTATTTATAGTGTAGTATATCTAAGAAAAATTGGTTACTGATGAGGATATTGATTAAAAACTTGTCTACACCAGATTTACACTCCTCTCAAAAACTTTTCTTTACAAAGATGCTAAGATATCAGCTGATCCAGCTCTAGGCCTTTCTTTACCATTTATCGTGTATAGGTTGTACACTTGGCGATTGTGGCCAAGCAATTGAGCCACAAGAGCTCTATTACAAAGGCATGATAAGGAAAACAATTCGAATTTCTCCAATCATCTTGAGCAGATTTCTAATTTCTTGTGCCTTTTTCTGAGTACTTTATATCTCACATCTGGCTTTAATTCCTGGTTCATTGGTTAGATGTGACAAGGCATAATTTTAGTTAAAAATTAAATGGCATGTAGGCCCAACAACACTTGAACTCTGGCTATCAACTGCAATTGTTGATCATTTTAAGATTGGCAATGCTATCCAATCAGTGCCATCCAACCCCGTTTTTTCTCAGCAAAATTATATTCTCACCAATCTCTATTGCCCTTTTTTATTTAATTTAAATTAATAAATGTATTGAGTTTTTCAAAAAAAGGTTCCTGCTTTTACTCTGCAGTTTTTTTTAAAATGAAGGTTCAAAGCCAATACTGACTAGATAAAAGTAGTATGTATATTTGTCCCAAGGTCTATTCACAAAATTTTTTTTAATTTTTATATGTTAAAGTTCTTTAATAAGCTAATTTACCTTAAAGTTTATAATTGATATTGCGTTTAACATAATTTTAATACATGTCCAAGTATTGACCTTACTGGTTGTAGGTGCAAATAAATCAAAAAGGACTAAGATAGGATATAACTATTTCTAAGTTGAACAAAATTGCTTCAATTTTCACTACTGGTAAAATTAGATAGGAGTAAAATAACTTAGTATATTTATATAAAAAAAGATTCAGCAGTAGCAGAAATTACCCCGCATGACAGACACCCAAATCTTAATTATAACTCCATAACAACAAATAATGCTAATAGGTAATAGAAGAAATTATGTTCTTCCTAGCCAAAACAGGTTTTAAACCTGTTATAGCGTTTTTGCACACCTTAGCTTGCGGTTATAATTTTGCATAATAAAACCCAGTTTTTTAAAACTCTATACTTTTTTTATATAAAAAAACAAAATAAAGTAATAGGGTAGGGTGGAATATAAAAGACAAGTGAAATTAAAAAGACCAGGAACGATGGCCACTAGCTAAGAGCATCTCCAGCCATTGCTGGTCAGCAATCGCCATCACTAGCCATGGTTTTAATGCTGATTGGTTTGTCTCTCTTTCCACTTGGCATAACTTTTCTGAGCCAAATTACACAAATTAAAAAAAACAAATCATATTCGCCCATAGTAGTTTTGCTCTGATGTCCTCAGATTCTCCGCCAGCTGCTCCAGCATGGGGCAGCGGCGAAACTACCCACACCATTTTCTGTCCAGTAGGAAAACACGCTAGGACTGGTTCACCCAGTCATTCCAAACCCATGAGCCAATTCGTTCCGCCCAAGAACCTGGACGCCCATCTTGCTTGTACCCAAGCGGTACCATGCTGCCCCCTAGTGCTTCCCCAGAGCAACATGCACTATGGCCTAAGGGTCAAATATGGGAAACTATTCCCATACAACGACCAAGCCATTATCAAAATGGCACAGGCAGTGATGATACCCACCGGATTTATTGATTTCTGACCCTACAAGGGGTATTTCAACCTTGGCTTCACCTGCGAAGCTGATGCTTCCACTGCAGCAACTGTGCCCCTGGTATTTCAGGGCACCCCTCTCCCCACAACTTGGACTTGGCTCCCAGCGGACACCACCTTGGTGGTCCAGTTTGCTGGCCTGCCCACCCACCTCCCCCTGAAGTGCTCCACCAGGAGCTGATGGCCGGTTTGGCAGCCTATGGCTCCAACCCCATCTTACAATTTGTGGTCCCAATGGGGCCACATGACTTGCTGGGCCTTGGGCATATGCCACAATAAGCCCTAAATTTAGTAAAATTGCAGTGGCAATTCTGCCACGCACTGTTATTCCCTCAGCGCCCAACCATCCATTTTGGGCCCACATTGAGGGTGGGTGGACGATCTGTCCATCATGTTTTGAGTTAGACCACTCAAAATGCAAGTGCCCCTACTCAACCACTTCAGATGGATCAGATGACTCATCTGCTGACCTCCAATCTGATGCCCACCCTGTACAATTTCAGGTATGAGGCACAATCCTACCTCCTCCACCCCCAAAGCCTGTTGCTGCAGCTACACCTGCAGCCACCAATCAATCTCCTCCCCACCCCAATGTCATAAATAATTTATCCAATCAAACATTAGATTGGATCCCAGTTTGATCCCATGCTTCTGCAAATGAATTGAACAAACCTAAACCATATGCTGATTCCCCAATCCAATTCAACCAAAACCCATGAGAATTATTGGATGAAATCGATGGATCAGGTAACATCATTGAGGAACTGTCACTGCAAGTTGAGCAGCTCTGTAACGCAGAATGGGATGCAAAATTCCCGCCTCAGAAATATGTCCCACAACCTAATGCCAAACCGTTCTACAGCGACCACCAGCTTGCAGTAGGAGCAGCCACCACACCAGATTGCCATCCGCTCCACAAAGCTGCCGCTGAATCTGTGGCTGCGCTCGCAGGAGGAATTCCACCTCCCGTTATCCTCAAAGATCTTACTACACAAAGTAAGATCAATATGTAAACTTTACACAAAAACGTCACTGAAGCCATCCAGAACGTGGTAACAGTAGCACGGAATCTGAAAGTAAAAATAACCTGAACCAACATTGCCACGTTTGTTAAACTCTCAGACGCCCGCCTCAAAGCTGAAGACACTTTGGCCAAATACATCGTTGGCATTATGATGGCTGGCAACTATTTGGAAGTTCCAGTCATCAAGGATATTGAACCCCATACCGCTGATGCCCCCACACCCTTACTATCTGCCTTAACACGCACCCAACTCTGGGATGAGATGGATGCGGCCAAAGATGAGCCCCCCAATCCCCCTCCCCATCCACCATAGGTGGATAGCAGTATTCGCTGCCCACATGGTTGAATATTTTGGTAGGTATGATTCAATTGATACATCCATTTTAGGCGTTTTGTTTGAATCATTATTTTTTATTATTATGATCTTAGTTTTAGTTCAGTAATGTCCATCCCCTGGTCAGCTTACCTCAGTTAAATAAAAATGCTGATGGGCTTACAGGTCATTGGACTCTAATTGATTCATTGCTTCATCAATATGATGAGCGATCTGGCAGGAAAATCCAAGCGCATGGCTTTATAACACCTGCGGATAAGGCGCAAAAATTTGTTGAACCACTGGAGCTGATCAGATAGGATCCAAATTGTCTTTAACACCAAAATCTTGTAAAGGGGGCGCTCATTGATGAAACTTTTGGAAACGTGGGTTGAGTGTGAGACCCATATACAATAATGGTAGAGGAAGGCATGGAACTGGATTGGGGATATTTTCAGGGTTGATACAAAAAACAGATCTTGCAATGGGTGAAGCTCCTCTGATGATTCAACTCCTGAAAGGAAGTATTTTATTGTATACCAGCATTTGCAGAAAACAGCACACTTATAATATTAGTACCCAATATCTGCTTTAAGTTTGGCGCAGATGGGGCAGTTATTATGTGGATAGTCCTGTCTTCTATGCTTACCATACTTGAAAGCTCAGTGCAGGATCTGCTAGGTGATCAGCCTTTGCTTAGATGTGACAAGACAGTAATTAAGGCCAAAAATTAACTTTTTCAGATGTAGTTTGATCATGACCTTTGGCCGCCCAGTAATTAAGGATTCAGGGTCAAATGGGTAAATTTTACACAATCTTATTGAGCAGTTTTCCATTTTTGACCAGGGTGGACTTTAAAGGAATTTTAATGGCCTTACTTGCTAATTTGTGGCCAATTTATTTACATTTCTCCCCGCTAGTTGTGGAATTAATGGCTGAATTAATGGAATCAACATCCCTATGAATCTGATCATCATCCTGCGCCCAAATCTTAAATGATCAACCTCCTAGCCTCAAACTAAATTTCACAACTGCTAGTAGTAAGAGCTGGTTTTTCAGGCGGGTGATCTTGAGTGGGTCACCATCTAAGCACACAAGGAGCGTGAGAAGACTGGCTCCTAAAGGCCCTGGGCTCTTGCTCAATTAACGTTGCACATTAGGGTTTGGAAGTGCATGTGAATTTTCACCAAGTGGAGGAAGTATTTGCCCATATACTCAGCCGTGAGACTCAAAATCAAGCAGGCTCATTCCCCCTTCACGCTTTGGTTTGAAAAGGTATCCAGGGCAAATTGTGCTGCTTTCACTTTGAACCAGAGGAAGGTGCAAAGCAGAGCCTGAATCTTCTCCAGGTTTTGGCTCATTGGAAGCATGCAGGCGACGTACCAGAGTTTGGAAAAGATGAAAATGTTGATAGCCAGTACTTTTTCCTTGATATTGAGGTGAGCATGTTTTCCAGAAGGCCATATGGGCTGACAGACTTGACAGTACCCCTTGTTTGGTTTCAAGTACCTCCAGATTCTTATTGTTAATTAAGAGTCTGAGGTAGTGGATTGTCTGGGTGTTATGGATCAGCACTAGATTGGATGGTGAGCTGAAGCTGGGTATGCCAATCCTCATTATTACAGCTATGTCCAGGTTAATCTTTGCATTTGACTCTGATTGGTATAGGCTCAGGAGCTCTTCGGCGCCTTAAAGTCAGTCAGAGAGCTGATCCCTACTATGGTGTCATCAGCAAAGGCTTGCATTTATAGCGGCACTAGTTGGGGTGGACAAGTCCCCATAGTTTTGCATCAGCAGCTGCCAAGAGGTACTGGCTGAAAAGTTGAATAGGATTGGCAACAAGGTATCGCCTTGGCAGAGACCCTGGCTGGTCAGGATATCATTGGTAAGGCCGTCAGCAACAATCATTTTGTTCTAAGACTTGAAAACAGTTTCAAGATCAAGGAGTTAAAAGCATTGGGGATACCCATTACCTTCAACGCCGCATGCAATAAGAGCCATGATACCTGATCATAGGCCTTCTCCATGCCAAAGAACATAAGATAGCCCTGTTCAGATCGTCACGTGTTGAAACCTGTCTTTTGTGATGCTTTCAGTTCTTTTTGCATAGTATTTATACGATTGAAATTGGTAATAATATTTTAACTCTTGGCTGCTATTTAAGATTTGGGGATTTTAGTACCACTTTGAAATAAAAATAGAAAATCTAATTCTAAGAATATGTGGGTTTTAATATCTTTAATTTATTAGTGATATTTTCAAGGGTAAAAAAGAACCCTTTTTGCATATCTCTGCTTAGTAGTTAAAGCAACTTAAGGCTCAAAGTAAGAAGGGTTGAGAAATTCATTATAGGATGAGAGCACCCTGATTAGAAATATGGGTTTTTGACCTATCAGAGCTCTCAAAGTTAATCTTACTTCAAATTGACGGCTGATGGTAGGTTGACAACAGGTAAGATAAACCTGTGTGTGGTAAGGATTTGATGTATGTAAACTAATCATTGGGCGGGAAAATATTTTCTCCTGGTAGGACCCCTTACAGGCCTATAAATGGGGCCAATCTCTACTGAGAAGTCTGAAATGAAATACATATGGGACGTGGAGGGACCTCATAATGACTCCCCTGATTCCATTGCAGGTTCAGCGTAACCTTACTACTAACGATAAGCTTATTTGTCCAAGGAGATGAAGAAGTAGTATTACCCCAATTCAAAGGATTCCACTGAGAATTGCCCAGGGTTTTTTAGACGATACTAGCTTTATTAAAAAATGAAACACTCTTTAAATTTTAATTTATTGCGGGGAAGGCCGACCATGGGATGGACACTTCCAAATATGACTCAGGAAAGACAAACTTAGTACCAGGGGAGGCACCCCAGAGAAGCAATGCTATCTCTTGTTGCCAGCGGGAACGCCACTTATGGGGAGGGGAGGGGACGTGTGAAGGGGCCGTAGCCACTATTGAGCACGTGTGGAGGAAGGGGTCTGATTTGATGAACCAGACTGGGAACCAGGAGGAGACCAGCTGTCGGCGATGCAGTGGGAGGTATCCAAACATCCACGCTTGAAAGTGGTCCACCAGATGAGACCGGAATCTGTGGACAGTTTCTGGGAGGGTGGGGGTGGAGCCTGCGATGGCATCTAAGACAATCGTGTGGATGGTCCACATGGCGATTGCAACCATCAGAGCACGGAGGGAGGGTGGAAGGGATGAGGCCATTGATAGAGCAAACATATCTCTTGACAGACTAAAGGGATGCGTTTGATCCTGGCCCAGCAGACGTTGAGCTTCGCGCCATATCACTTTAGAGGTGGGGCACTTCTCCAGGCGGTGGAACAGCGTTCCATACTGGCCGCACACGACACAGGATGAGTGTAAAGCGTTAGAGCGCTCAGCTGTACGGTACACCCGCCTCAGGCAGCGCCACACATGGGAGCGGACTTGAGGCTGCAACAGAGGATGGTGTGCGTATTTCCAGATAGTTTTTTGGGTCTCAATGGAATAAGGGATGTCCATCATGTCCAGGTAGTCCACCCTGGATAGGACATGGGGCTGAATGGGTATCACGCCATCATGGATGGGTAGCCCCTGTACCTCTTGTGTGAACTGAGGAGAGGGGCGGCCTCTTCGGGTTGTATGTCCACTAATATAAATTCTCCACTCTGCGCTTCGCATGGAGAGTAGGATTCGTTTGTAGTAGGTTTTAGTCCCGTGAGGACCTGTGGCCGATGTGTGTGATGCGAGGTATTTCATCAGGGAGTGGGGGTTTGATGGATTGTTGAGGCCCAAGGCTCGGGAGAAGTTGGAGCGGGCCGCGCGGGACCAGTGTTGGGATGGGAGTGTAGGAGCGGTGATGGCCGCGATCCAGGTGCCCAGGATCTTGGTAGCATGGGCTTTGAAGTCAAGCAGGCCCATGCCAACTTGATGATGAGGGCCAAACATGACCTCTAGCCGTACTGGTGGAGGGCGGCCTAACCAAAGCCATCCTTTCATCAAGGCATACAGGGATTTGAAGAAGCTTGGGGAGAAGGGGATGGCGAAGGCTCTGAACCAGACTTTGGATAGGAGCATAGAGTTGGCTAGAACAACCCTGCCAGTAAGGGTAGTAGGGTGGGCTCTGAGAGAGGCGATTCGCTTCATCACGTTGTCCAGTATATGGCACTCCATTACTGCTGACGCGTATCCACCTGCCTCCATCCACAAGCCCGGATGGCGCACCAGTCCTATGGTAGGACGTGGCACGAAGGGGAGCACCAGTAAGGCGGTTTGTGTTGAGTTAGTAAGGCGTGGACGTGGGTGAGCAGATGGGCTGGGTTGGGAACTAATTGCTGGGGCCCAGCAGTTCTGAAACCGACCAAGGAGGATGATTTCGGTTTTGGAGGCGTTCAGTGCCGCGTTGCTTACCTGGGAATATTCCTGGATGAGGGCTTCATGAGCGCGTGCATCTTTATTATTAGACACCCCCACCACGCAATCATCTGCAAATGCCATCATCTTGACTGGGGTTTGGCCTGGCACATGGACCCCAGTGAGTTGGGCATTCACATTTCGCAGTAGTGGGTCAAGGCTGAAGTTGTATAAGAGTGGGCTGAGGGGGTCCCTTTGCAAACCCCTTTGAGGGCGGACTACTTCCGTTAGGAAGCCTGGGCCACGCACTGCCATTGTCGCAGATTCCGTGAGCAGCATTACCCAGTTTATGAAGCGGGGGGGGTAGGCGGAATTGATGGAAGCAGGCCCTAAGGTATTCCCAGTTTACTCTATCAAAGGCCTTTTGTTGGTCCAAGAATACCAGTGCCCCAGAGGCTGTGGACTGACATGCATAAGCCACAGAGTGCACGTTATCCCAAATCGACCTTCTGGGGATGAAACCAAATTGTTCTGGGGAGATAGTGGCAGATGCTACAGTCCCTAAACGGTTAGCCATGATTTTGTTGTAATTTTGGTGTCTGTGTTGTTAGAGAAATGGGGCACCAGTTAGCTAAGTCAATATTATCCCCTTTCTTGAAGAGTGTGACAGTAAAGGCCTCATGTCCTCCTGGTAGGAGGCACGTTTCCATCAGGGTTTGGTTAAGTGAGGCGAGCAGCAATGGGGATATATATTTGAAATATTTTTTGTAGAACTCATATGGAATGCCATCTGGGCCTGGGCATTTTCAGTTTGGCGCACCGTGAATGGCTGTCCATAATTTGTTTGGGGTAATTAAATTCATTATTTCTGGGTATCAGAAAATGGTGCAGATATGAGCTCAGCAGAGAAATTCCGCCACTTCAGCCAGCTGAATTGGTTCAGCTCAGTATAACTTGGAGTAATATTTTTGCATTTTGATTGCCACTTTGGCCAGTGTGTCCACAATGGAATTATCCAATCTTCACACCTGTGTGCAGGCCACGCTCTGGTGTGGTGCAAAATTTTTTTAAAGAAATATGTGGTGCACTTGTCGCCTTTTATGATGTGTGTGGCCCTGTATTGAACACAAACCTGATGTTTGTGTTGTCTTTCGAGTGCGTTGAGGTGGGCGGCTGCCTCCGCCCACTTCCAGCCCCATGCAGGGCTGTATCCTGTAGCTGGAACGTTGGACTCCAAGTATGCCAATTCTACCAGAGCGCGCAAGATAATCGCTAATGTGGCTCATGAGCGTCTGGAGGAGAGATGGCGAGAGTGGCGGATGATGTCCTTTTAAAGTTGCCCATGTGGAAATGGGGTCCACGCAAAATGGTGCAACAAACAATTTTGCCAAAGTTGCCTCTTCCACCCACGTGGAAAATCCTGGCGACGCGAGCTCGGGGGGCAGATTTTGCACCAATGTGGGGCCTTAGCAACTGTGACAGGTAGGTGGTAGGTTATCAAGACCAGTCGGTGGTCGGAGAATTCCATTTTTGTTGTTTTGAAGTGGGAGATGTGGGGCTGGAATATCGCTGGTGCTAGAATAAGGTCAATGCGGGTCATGGACCTTAATTGGCCGTTGTGGACGTGGGGACGCATCATGTTTTTGAGCAGCGGGGCATGTCACAGCAGCGCATCAATTAACCCAAGGGTGGCCTTTAGAACGCATAGTTCTACGTGACCCTGTGGGGTGTGGGGTGAGGGAGGCCACCAGTCTGTTGGTGAGGTTAGCCAACAGTTCATGTTGCCAACTAGGAAAGAATCAGGGGGTAGCGGGAGGGATTTAACTGACAAGAAAAATACCCGACGCTCATGTGCACCATTTGGGGCATAGATGTTGATGATTGCATGTGCTACATCAGCCCACGAGAAGGTGACGACGAGCACTCAGCCATTTAGGAATGTTTCTGAGGATGTGAATTTGAAAAAATTATTTTTCTGAATTAGCACCCCACAGTGCTTCAACCAAAAGGATAGGGATGGGAGGAGCATTGTTTTCCAAGCGTCCTTGGAACCTCGTGGACAGTGGGACTCCTGGATGGCCAGGATATCCATGGGTAAATTGTTTTGTAAAAAACTCAGTTTCCTAGCCTGGGACGGGGAGGCCTTGAGTCTGGCAATATTCAACATCCCTAGAGTGAAAGTTTCC
Source organism: Massospora cicadina (assembly GCA_022478985.1). Taxonomy (NCBI): domain Eukaryota; kingdom Fungi; phylum Entomophthoromycota; class Entomophthoromycetes; order Entomophthorales; family Entomophthoraceae; genus Massospora; species Massospora cicadina. Next base: position 102,021 of record JAKSZP010017254.1, read on the forward strand.
CCCATCACACCTTAGGTGCAAGGGGGTGGGCCCCTGGGCCCACCAGCCTCTTCTATGTCCCCACGGGCTTTCACAGCAGTGTGGGTGTTAGCAGCAATGCTATCAGAGTTTTTGTTGATTTTTGCAGAAAGAGTCGCGTTGGCTTTGGCCTTTGCTTTTTGTTTTCCTGACGTCGGATGAATTTTCTGCGGTGCAGATGAGTTCATTGCACCATTGAGCATTTCAAAAAAAAGTTCCGTTGGGATAGGTCCCAAGTCAGTTTTGACTGGAGCTTGGGTGCAACGATTGCGTGAGATTGAATCTCCCATCGGATCCTCAGATTGAGTGGCCCACTCAGCATGGGCTTCCCAATCTGATTGGATGATGGATTCCCGAGTTGCTTCCGCCGCGAAGGTCTCCATGTCCTCCTGGCATTGTGAGTGTGGGATAGCGGTGGTGGCCTTGGCCGCTTCCTTGGCCGCGGCCCTATGGGCCTGCTTGGCCTTTTTCCGCTCCTGCGGGGAGATAGGCTTTACCAATAGGTAGCAGCCTTGTGCTTCCCACGGGAAAGCCTCCTTGGTGCTTGCAGTTGGTTCATAGTGCGCCTCTCCATTGGCCATGGCCGCCAAGGGGTGCTCTTGGAATGTGATGCCCTCCTTGATGGGGCATGCATGCGCCTTATGGCTGAACACATCACAGTGGGTGCAAATGGGGGGCGCGCTGTCCACGGTCACCCAGAATGGGTGGGTGGTATGCCCTGCAATATCAATAAAAGTGGAGTGCGGGATCTGGGTTAGGTCCTTCGCGATCTCCTCAGTTGGGGTCAGAACTGTGATGGCTTTGCCAGTGCACATGTGTGGCATCAGCGTGAAGCATTGCTTTTCAAAAGATTGTATTTCGCCATATATGGTGAGACCATCTTTCAGGTGTTGTTCCAAAATGTCACGTTTTACTGTAGTAGGCAAAAAGTCAAACGTGAGGAAAGTTTGGTTTGATTTTGTCCATCTGGTGCATTTGGTTTCAATGACCCATTGCCCTTCGGGGAGGTCAACCACTATGCGCACTCTGCAGCCTCAGTTGCTGCTTTTTTGCTTTTTGAAACCTAGGTCCAGCCAACCATGCGACATGGAGTGAGGTGCAATGTACACCGCGGTCGGGAAAACTTTGTGTACATCTTCACAAAATTTTTCCCATAAGGCCGTTTTTTGGATGTCCAGATACACACGGACTCTGAATTCCACTAATGAAAGTGGCTGGGAGTGTGGCGTGTTAATGTACTGGTTGCATCGTGCTTGCCACGCGAGTATCTCCAGGGAAATTGTGACTGCCAGTTTCTTAAGATTTTTGTCTATTCTGCCGGATTCTCCAGAGGGCGTTTTCAAACGTTGGAGGCCGCGGGCCTTCCACCTGCTCCTCTTACCTTGCTTTCCCAACTTCTCCGTGACATGGGCGCAGAATAATCTCCTCTGTGAGATTATCAAACTAGATTCAGTCTTGAATTGAATAGGTTGCAAAAGTGATTGCAACGAGAAAGAAAAGTAAAAAAATGAAACACTCTTATTATAAGGGTTATTCAGAAAGTAAGGTCCAATTTCTTATAAAAATATGAGGGTTATTCAGACCTTACTTTCCAAATAATATTGTAATACTTGGATATGTAATTGTCCGACATCACATGTCCTGTAGCACATTCTGGATGGTCCTGATACTGTCCCAGACGGTGCGTCCCTTGATAAACCCATGCTGAACCTGAAAGGATGGTACACGGTGCTGTTGCCATAAGCTTATATTTTAAAATGAACGTTAGAATATTGTATTTGACGTTTAAAAAAAGGAATAGGTGCCAGTTCTAAAGTTGCCGTTGGTGCCCCTTCTTGTACAGAGGTACAATCTGGGTCTCCTGGCCCCAGAAATATGGCGTCTAGTTTTCAGGAAGGAGTTGAAAAGGCTGGCGAGCTCCTATGCAATGCAGTTGCAGAAAGTGCTGTAATTTCTGCGTGCATATTGTCAGGGCTTGGGGACTTCCGCTTTGGTGACTCCTTAAACGCTTGCTTAACTTCCTCAAACTTAATTTTAATAGTTAACTTTTGGACGTCTTCCAGTGAGAAGGCCCCACAAAGAAGCTTGGCCAGGTCGATTAGGGCTTCAGTTGCCACTTTGCTCATCTTGTGGTTCTGGAATAATTTCTCATAGAAACTTTCAATCTCACTCTTAATTATTTCAGGATTAAAGGACACCTCGCCCAACTGGGCTTTCAACTGCCAGATTTTGGCCTTAGATAGGATTTCCTTGAGGAAAACCATGTCCTCTTTGGTCATCATCCCTGTTATAAAATTGGCGGTATGTGGGAGATACACTGACAGAATTTGCACAGGGTTTGATTCACTGAGAAATTAGGATCAACGATATGATGATCTTTGTCCTCAACACAACAGAATAGACTTATAAATGAATAAATATTGAGCACTCGCTCCCTCAACTCTCTTTTATTTTTTATATTCATACAGCCAATTCTCGCTGTTATACTTACTTTAAAAATACTAACAACTTAACTTCCTCAATAATCTCATCCCGCTTGTATGGTAATGACTTTGGATGGTGCTGCTTCATGGCTTAGTAATTCACTTCGCCGTATCTCATTGAACCACCAATTATCATTTGTCATTTCACAATTTCCCAATTTGGCCAATTTCCCAATAATCCCAATATCGCCTCATTTTGAGGCACTAAAATAATTGTATTTGTAATGACTCGGCAGATTCCATCCATTCCACCATATTGACTTAATGCTTATCATCCAGTCATATTGGACTCGCGACATTACCCCCTCCTTGACTGGACAATAAGGCTCCTATTGCTTATATGCCTAGAGGAACTTCGCATGCACTCAGTTGATGATTCAACCGCTAATGGGGTCTTTGATAGTATATGCGTCAACCCCAGTTTTCTCTATGACTTTGAACAGACCAATTCATATACTGGCCATCTTGTGTTTCTGCCCGAACCCATGCTGATTGTGGAAGAGAACCATGTCACCTTCCTTGAACTGTGCTAACCCACTTCAACAAACCTGATCCGCGGCCTGATTCCTGATCTTCTTGGCTAATCTGAAGGAATAGGATTCAGTTTGCAATTTGATCAGAATGTTTGAAAGGTTATCAAATACCAGTGGGGTTCCACTCTTCCAGTGTCTTCCACACAAGAATAAAGTAACGCCAGAAGAGCTGGGTGTTGACCATATAGTAGTTGGAAGGGACTTTTTCCCATGGCGGAATGGTAACTGATGTTATAAGCAAACATGGCAGTGGAAAGAAGGGAGGTCCAATCAGATGGTCGATCTGTTACTAATTTCCACAGGATATTCACCAGAGTTCCGTTCACTCATTCGATCATTCCATTAGATTTGGGGTGGTATGGGGTCATTAGAACCCCGTGGATACCCATAAGCTTGTTCAAATTGGGGAGTACGTGCGAGGTGAAATTGGTTCTGTAATCAGTGAGAATAAACTGAGGGCATCCATGTCGCTGAATTATGCACTCCATCACAAACTTGCCCACTGTAATTGCCCCCAAATCTTGTATTGCCCTTGCTTTGACCCACTGGGTCAGATGGTTGATAGCCACTAGAATGTACTTACACTGGTTAGCTCCTGTTAGCAAGGGACCAAAGACATCCAGGGAAACAGTATGCCAATAGTAATGGTGTTTCACTACCTGATAAGAAGTCTTACGGCGGAATGGCTTCTCCACTTGGCACTGATGGCAACAAGAAATGGTTTTGAGCACATTGAAGTTCATACTTTCCCAATAGTACCGAGGGCGCAGCAACTCCATTGTCTTGCACACTCTGCCATGTATGACTGCCTTGTGGGCGCTCATAATAATTCCTGGCCATGCTGAAGGCCACGGAAAATTCACTGTAGAATCACCAATATGCTTTTGCAGTTCCCCATTCCTTTGGAAAGTATTTGTTCGCATCTCATTTAATGCTTTGATCACTTGGGGTGGTTCATCATCATACTTTCCGCTAAGCATCTTATCGTACATCACATTGCTGAGGGCCGCCATCACTGCAACAGTTGGCAATCAAGATAAACATTCGGCGTTCTGATGCTTTGCTCCTGGCCAATATAGGATCTCAAAATCATAAGCCTGCAGCTTAAGAGCCCATTGAGCCAAACGGCCTTCAGGTTCTTTGAGGTTCTGCAACCAGCGTAATGATGAATGGTCTGTTATGACTTTGAACTTTACCCCATGCAGGTAGACTCTGAATTGCTTATATGCGTAGATCACTGCTAAGCACTCTCGCTTGGTCACAGTACAATTATGTTCATGGCTATTCAGACTTTGGATGAAGTACGCCACTGGGTGCTCCTCTCCTTCTTCATCTTTTTGGGATAAAACTGCCCCACAGCGGAAAGATATGCATCCATTTATACAATAAATTCCTTTCTGAAATTTGGGTAGTGTAACATGGGCGCACTAATTAGTGCTGTTTGAAGTGTATCAAATGCGCATTGGCGCCATTCCGTCCATTTGAACATGGCATCCTTCTTTAGCAGCTCAAACAGTGGCCCTCCAATGCAACTGAAATTGGGTATGAAGCGTCAGTAATAACCCACCATCCCCAAAAACACCTGAATGTCCCATTTACTAGCTGGCTTTGTCATCTGCTAAATAGCTTCCACCTTGGCTGGTTGAGGTCTCAGCCTGGTTGCATCCACCACAAAACCGAGGTATTCTAACTGATCTTTGAAGAAGTGACATTTCCTGGGCTTGATCTTGATATTGGCCTCAGCCATCAGCAAAATACCTCTTCTAGATGGGTAAGGTGCTCAGTGAATGTGTGCGAGAAGACATTAATATTGTCAAGGTACACAAAACACATGACAGCTTCAGATCCACCAGAATGGTGTCCATTGCTTGTTGGAATGTAGCTGGGGCATTACATAGCCCTTGTGGCATACGAGTGGGTTGGAAAAACCCTTTGGATGTGATTATGGCGCATTTTTCTTGTTCCGCTGGGGGCAACTCAATTTGCCAGTAACCAGATATCAAATCCATTCCAAGAAATAGCGAGCTCCACCTAACCGATCCAGCACATCATCAATCCGTGGAAGAGGGTATGAGTCCTTTTTAGTGATACTATTAAGCTTCAGGTAGTCAATTACTATATGGTTAGTACCATCCTTCTTTTTAACAATTAAGACAGGTGAAGCCCACGGACTCTTAGATGGTTTGAGCATTCCCTGCACTAACAGCTGATCAATCTCTGCATTGACAACTTCTTCCAATGCCCTTGATTGGCGGATTGGCTGAGACCTAATGGGGGGATGATCCCCAGTGTCCAGCTGATGGACAACCCCCGGGGCGCACCCTAAATCGTGATTGTCAACAGCAAAGATCTCTTCATATTTTGAAATAAGGATTCTACTTGATCTTTTTGGTCTTCCATTAGCCCCCTTAAATTTTTGTGCGGTACAACTGCCATTACGCCAGGCTGTGTTTCAATGGGCAGGCCAAATTCATCCAATGAACTGAACTCATGAACCTGGAGGACCTCTTCAACTGGAATAAAATGTAAGTACGCCACTATTTGGTGTCAGCAGATTTGCATTGGTTTATTCTGAAGATTTGCTACTAAGACCTTGATCTCTCCATGTCCCAGAAGTATAATGCCTGAGGCCACATGGGGCTCAAACCGTGATTGCTGATAAGGTCCAATGACCTCTCCATAAAGCCCAGCAGGCACTTCCACCTCTAACTCAGTGTTTATGATTACTTGGTGTCCAGAGGGAATAGATATAGGGCCCGCAGCTCTAAGTGGTAGCCCTTGATATTCATAAGTTTGATTGGGAAGGGACCGTGTCTTATGCTTAAGTCGATGATAGTGAACCAAAACCACCCCATCACCATATGCAAGGTTAATATGACTCATGTGTACTGGATCTTTTGACATTCCTCTGGAGGTAAAGTAGATTGGGATCCGCTGCCCCAGAATTTCAAATGTCTCTGCGGTCATATCAACAACAACTCCATAGTGGCGCATAAAAGCAGTTCTGATTAAAAGGTCATAGTTATTATTTGGTAGCACTATGGCTGGGGCTACAATGACAATTGACCTGAATCACAAAGGTAGTGCGCTGTACGCTCCTTCAGAGACCGTGTTTTCTGTGCCTGAAGTCCCATACACCATATGATGTTCCACGTCAGGCTTTAACGCCAGTCTTGCCACCAACTTTTTGGACACTATGTTGATTGGGGCACCCATATCATTTATTGTACAAACTTGGGTTTTTGCTACAACAGTGTCACAGTAAGTACATTCAGCATAAAAGGCATTCTGATTGTTTAGAACATGGACATTTAGCTGATCTTTTTTCTAAGGAAGCTCATAATGCCCTTCCCTACTTTAAAGTATTCTTTAACAATAGCATCCACGGGGAAGGCCACACTTACTTCTTCCAAAAGAAGCGCATCAGCTAATGGATCTGGTTCATCATTAGAAAGGTGATTGAATATTTGACAAGCATAAGGCTTTGGATGTTCCTGAGAGCTTGCTTCTGCAACGTTCATGAATTGCGTTTGTGTCAGCACATTCACCCCTCCAACAGGTCGCTGATATAAGAAGGCGTCATCATTATGAGGAACTTCCACTTAAGATACAGGAATAGGTTCTGGTGGGATGTTTTGGGTCAGAATAGCGGTGGTAGAGAGTCACATCTCTACTCCACTCCGACTTTTCCCTGGTGATACTGCTCCTGCGTCAGGTACTGAACCCGCCGTTTACAACAACTTCTAGCCAGGTGCTCTGAGCGACCACATGAAAAGCAGATGCCCCCAGAAGACCTGCGACCCTTGATTGTTGTAAAAGGAGCCACCCCAAGGGTTGGGCTGGAAGCAAGGCTTGTATTGATGATAAGGCCAGGGGAAGCTGACTGATTGATGAACAAGGAGGGATGATTCCTCCGGATAAAAAAGGCTAGCAGCGGAGGTGCTAGGTTTCTGTTCTATATTGAGTGGAGGAAATTTAGCGGATAGACGGCATAGAATTTGAACAAATTTGAGCAAGGATACATCAACCTCTAAATATGGAGCCAAGGTATTAAAAAGCTCTCGATATGTTTCACAGCAGAGGTCAATGCTATGCTTATGTCACATTCAGTTAAAAGCCCTGCCCCAATTAACACATGGGCTTCTGCTGAGAATTGATCAGCAAATGCAGTGAGGGTCTCGTTAGGCTGAAACCCAATGGTAATAAACTCAGCCTTTCTTAGCGCCATTTTTGAAGTTCCTCTAAACAACCACAGCACAGTTTCCTTCACTTTTTGATAGATAATGGAACTGTTTGGAAGATAGCAAATAACTTGATCGGTGCTACCAACATCCAATGTAGACATTAGTAATTTGGCTTTATGCCAATACAATGCCCCTTCTACTGCAAACTCAAATTCTTAAAAACCCATGGATGTTCCTATCTCAGTCAAATGGAGGCAGCTTGTCAATACAACATCCTTGCAGAAATTCCTTTTTTCAATCGAGCACAGTGTCTAGGGCAAGTTTGAGTTCTGTGTATTCCACAGTTGCAGTGTTTGGAGATGATTTCTTAGTGAAGCAAGCTGGTTACAACATTATTAACAATGGAGGAACGCTAATTGGACTATGTGATTAATCAATGAGCCCTTTGTAGTGAGCACCAATGTTATAAAATTGGCGGTATGTGGGAGATACACTGACAGAATTTGCACAGGGTTTGACCCACTGAGCAATTAGGACCAACGATATGATGATTTTTGTCCTCTTCACAACAGAATAGACTTATAAATAAGTGAATAAATATTGAGCACTCGCTCCATCAACTCTTTTATTTTTTATTTAATACAGCCAATTCTCGCTGTTATACTTACTCAAAAAATACTAACAACTTAACTTCCTTAATTGTCTCATCCTGCTTGTATGGTAATGATTTCGATGGTACCACTTTCATGGCTTAGTAATTCACTTCGCCATATCTCATTGGTTCCAACAATTGTTCATTCATCAATTCACAATTTTCCAATTTGGCCTATTTCCCAATAACCCCAATATTGCCTCATTTTGAGGCACTCAAATAATCGTACCAGTAACAACTCAGCAGATTCCATCTGTTCCATCATATTGACTTAGTGCTTATTGTCCAGTCATATTGGAATTTCGACAATCCCCACAAGGCTTTGATACTGATAGGTAGCATTCACACGACGTTCCACGTCCTGTTTTCTTATAAATCTCAATAGCGTTTGTGTGACATTCAGTACTTGTCCACCAGTCTTCACTTTCCCACTAAGAAAGCTTCAGGTTATCCAGGGCATTCTTCAGATGCTTCATGGTAGCAGTTCATCTGTAGAAATTTTGCTTTCTCAAACTTCATGATATTTGTTTTTTCTCATTGAATCAGACCCTCGTTCCAAAGATCTGTTAGATTCTGTGGTTGACTCAAAATAAACCCTTTGAAAATAACAGATTGGGCTGATTCCCCACCTAATGCTCGAGCTAGTACTCTAATTAAAGCCTTTTGCAATAGCACGGCTTGGGCCAGTTATTGCAGCATGAATTTAATTATATTATCAAAAGCTCAGGACAAATAACTTGCACATTTAGGCTGATCTTCTCTGCAATAACATGGCTCATGCTGATTAGCTCAATGGCAATTCAATTCAATCTTTTTATCCAAAACTTGGGCCAAATATGCTTGCAGATTCAGGCTGATTATCGCTGCACTAAACCTTGGCAACTAATCCTGACTAATAAGGACGAATATTAAGAAATCAGCATGAGAAATCATTTGGAATTGACCCAAAGATAACGTCTACAAATCACATGAACAAAAAGATGAAAAGGGCTTTTTAGCACAATAGCACTTGAACATTGACCACCCAAATGGGAGTACCTAGTGCTATTATAAGGAGCAGCTGACAACCTGATTAGGGAGTTGTTTTTGACAGCTGTATGACAAAAACATGATTGAGATGGATTAAATTCTGCCTTATAGCAAATTTTGTATGTTGGTACACATAAATGGCATGATAGCTTTTGCACATGGACCACCTGAATGGGAGTACCAAGTGCTATCAAGAGAGCTAGTTGACATCCCAATTAAGGAGTCGTTTTTGTCAGCTGTATGATAAGAACATATTTTAAGCTAATCTTAAAGTAATTTTAATATGTTGATACATGTAACTGGCACAATAGCACTTGCACATGGACCGCATGAATGGGAGTACATAGCGCTATTGAGAGAGTCCTGCTGACGGCCTAATTAAGGGTACATCACATATTTAAATCAACCACAAAATCTCCTGAGATTCGTATCTCATCAGCAATATGACAAAACTCATTTTGAGATGATCCTAGAACCATTTTGCACTCTTATTGTTGCAATTTTTGTCACTGAAATCTTCCAGAATAAGAGAGTATTTTGTCCCCCCTTGGGTTGGGACCATCTAGTACTAAAAAAGAGAGTATTATTTCACCAATAAACCTAGCAATAGGTCTCAGTCATATCAGTTTGTGTGGTAAACTGAGGTGGAAAATAATCTGTGAGATTGCATGCTTGAATGTGGCCAGAAGATGCCCTAGAGGTATAAATACCAGCGTCTAGCCTAATAAATAATAATCAAATAATCTAGTCTAATAAAGATCTATTTATTTAATCCTCTTTCCAGTTTTTTTCCTAAGTTACTTTTGAAGAGTGTCACAATCTGGGAGCTTGAGATCCACAGCTTTTTAACTTTGCCTGCCTCAGTTGAAGTTCCTGATTACAGAGGTAAAATCAAGCCCATAACTGGTCAGAAGAGTTGGGGCTATTTGAGGATGCCTAGTGAGTTTCCAAACGGTCAAAATACTATAAGCCACTGGCAAAATTGAGAATCTTTTGGCTGAACTTCAGTCCCATTAAGCATGCAGAAATTAATTAATCAAGTAAGTGATCCTCATAAATTCATAACTGTTGCTTACTCAAAATTGGTGACACTCTCCAAGATGGATTCACATAGCCAATTCCTGGCAGAAATGGCCAGACGAGAAAGTGACAACAAGATGGAAACTAGCAACAAGGAAATCTTGGACTATATCATTACCAGCCGCCAAGCCTATGAAGTGGGTACCTCCTACTCCCTGGAACTTATCACAGTGAGGGAGCTCATGCAGATACAACAATCATAACTCCAGATACTCCCTAATGGGAAAGAGGGCCACTTATGTATGATGATACACCAAGACGTTTAAGAAAAAGCTGTTACAAGTTTGACAGCCCTAACTGGCCTGAGTCCATTATTAAGAAAACTCAATAAGATGGCTAATCAAAAAATAAATAAAAGAAAAAAGGTAAAAAACATATAAAATATTAGCATTGCAATACTCATAAAATATAGTAGATAAAAAAATAAAATAATAAAAAAATATATTTTTGAAAAAAACAAATATATATATATATATATCACACCAAATTACTACTTTAATTTGCACTTGAAAATGGGGAGAGGATCCCACTCCAGTTTTTTTGGCAGTCTGGGCCAAATATAACAACAGGAGGATTCAACTCCAGACGCATTAGTTGTTTGGGCCAAAACTAACAATAAGAAACTTTAACTCCAGCTTTGTCAGCTGGTCAAGCCAAAATTAACAGTTGACAATGATCAAAGAAAGCTAATTGGGAATAATAGGACTTATGTTTGAGTCAAGTGGGGGGATATGTTATATCTGTGGTTGACTCAAAAATAAACACTTCAAAAATCAACAAATCAGTCAAATTACCCACCTAATGCTTGAGCTAATACAATAATTAAAGCCTATTGCAATAACATGACTTGGGCCAGTTATTTCAGCATGAATTTAATTATATTATAAAATGCTCAGGACAAATAACTCGCACATTTGGGCCAATCCTCTCTGCAATAACATAGCTCAGGCTGATTAGCTCAATGTCAATTTAATTCAATCTTTCTATCAAAAACTTGGGCCAAATACACTTTCAGATTTGGGCTGATTATCACTGCACCAAGCCTCAGCAACTAGTCCTGACTAATCGGGACCAATATTAAAAAATCAGCATGAAGTATTTTGGGATTGACCCAAAGATAAATTCAACAAATCACATAAATAGAAAGATGGAAAGAATGTAATCAGCATGATAGCACTTACACATGGTCTGCCCAAAGGGAGTACCTAGTGTTATTAAGAGGAACAGCTGACATCTAAATTAGGGAGTTGTTTTTGTCAGCTGTATGATGTAACATGATTGAGCTGGATTAAATTCCACCTTAGGGCAAATTTTGGATGTTGGTATGTATAATTGACACAATAGCACTTGCACATGGACCATCCAAATGGGAGGACCTTGTGCTATCAAGAAGGACAGTTGACATCCCAATTAGGGAGTCGTTTTCATCAGATGTATGATAAGAACATATTTTAAGATGTCCTAAAATAACTTTCACATGTTGATACATGTAACCAGAATGTTAGCACTTTCACATTGGCTGCTTAAATGAGAGTACCTAGTTTTATTGATAGAGGCCTGCCAATGGCCCAATTAAGGGTATGTCATTTATATAAATCAACCACAAAATCTTACAGAATTCATGTTTTGTCAGCAGTATGACGCAACTCATTTTGAGACAATCCTAGGAAATTTTTCACGCTCATTGTTGCAATTTTAGTCACTGAAATCCCTAAAATATGAGAGTATTATGCTACTAATAAACCTAGCAATAGATCTCAATCATATCAGTTCAAGGGCTGAACTGATGTGGAAAATAATCTGTGAGATTGTGTTCTTGAATGAGGACAGGAGATGCCTTAGAGGTATAAATACTGGCGCCTGGCCTAATATATAATTATCAAATAATCTGGAATAATAAAGATCTAATTCATTTAATTCTCTTCCAGTTTTTTATCCTGTCAGAATAGGGTAGCTGAGGGCAATAGTTTCTCCAAAGCATACCAAAATGGATGGGATAAATTGTCCCACAGCAAGCAGACAGCAGGGACAGCTGGGAATCCTAAATGTAGGGGCCAGTAACTTGCTATAAGCTTGAGAATAGGTGATGAGGAACCTATTGTATTAAACTAGTGAAGTTGATGGCAGGAGAGGAGCTTGCTGTACAGAGGCTCTAGAAATAAGTAAAACTAAAAATTAATTGGAGATAAAAACGTAACTTTGTTTAAGAAAAGGCGCGGATATTTATAGGCGAGGTTTTCCTCCTAATCCTTTCAGGATAGTGACGTCCTCCACCAGCAAGATCTTAAGTATCCTGATGGAGTATTCAGGGCACCTCTGGTGTGTCACCCAATAAGGACCAGACCAAGTGTTGGCAAGCTTATGGGTCCTGCCCCCAGGGCGATGGTGATAGAACAAGACTAGATCTCCTAAAGAGTATTCAGGGAGCGCAGGACAGTGCTCATTGGCTCAAACTCCTTCTCTAAAATTGGTAGTTTTTATAGATCCATTGGCCATAGCTTGAGACATATGATCTCATCAGTTAGCCGTCGCAGGGTAAGCTCTACATTACTTAGATTAGCTGATTTGAGGATAGGTTGAAGACTGGAAGGCAAAAGTGGCTCGCGCCCATATAGGGCTTGGAAAGGGGACATCTTAATCATCCTGTGATAGCTAACTCGGTAGGCCAATAAGGCACTAGGGAGAAAATCATTCCAATGCACAGGGTCTGAAGCAGCTAATTTTTTGTAGAATGGAAATTAAAGTACCATTAGCACGCTCTACCGCGCCATTGGTGGCGGGGTGATATGGTGTAGTGAAGAGGTGCTTTATACCTAGCAAAGAAGTTAATTCCTGGACTATAGAGGAAATAAAATTTTTGCCATTGTCTGATAAAAGTACCCGCGGGCAACCATGTGAGGAAAATACATGTTGGTACAGGAAGAGGGCAGTAGCTCTAGCAGTTGTGTGAGGGACTGAAGTGGCCTCAACCCACTTGGTTAGGTGGTCAATGGCAAGGATAATATAGCGATGGCCATAGACACCCACAGGTAGTGGAACCTACAACATTGATGCTAACAGTATCAAAAGGGGCCCCAGGGGCTACAAGCTCAAATTTAAAGCGAGGATTAGACTTGTCCTGGGAATGGCAGGTGAAGCAACTTTCCAAAACATCATGAATGGACTCAGCCATATTCTCCCAGTAGCATTTGGTTTTTAGCCACTCAAGGGTTTTCTTTATAGCCCCATGCCCAAGGGTCTTATGGGCTTCCATGATAGTTTCAGTCCGAAGAGAAGGGCGGAGATAGGGAAGAAAAGCGGTGCCAACCTGTTTTACCAAGACACCATCAACGACTTTAGTGTTAGAATCCATCTTCTTTAGTCAGGCTTGAATATCTGGAGATTCTTGAGACCACAATCTAGGGTTAGGAAGAAGCTCAAAAAGTCAATCTTCTTCAGGAATAGTTACATGTAAAATAAGGAGGCGAGATAGCCCATCCACATTTTTATGAATGGCGCCAGATCTGTGAACTATAGAAAAATCATAATTTTGGAGTCTGAACCTCCCATTGGGATCTTTCATTTGATAAAGCCAACGGAGGGAGGAATGATCAGTAACTATTGTAAAATGTTAACCATACAAATAGGGGCGGAAGTGTTTGATAGCAAGTAAAACTTCCAGGCACTCATGTTCAGTTACTGAGTAATTACGCTCTGTCTTGGTTAACGTCTTGCTAAAAATAGGCAACTGGGTGGTCAACTTGGTCTTGGTCTAACTGGTAAAGGATGGCGCCTACAGCGGTGTCACTGGCATCGTTGAAGAGAACAAAAGGTTGCTCAAAGTTAAGTTGTATTAAGACAGGGGCTGATGACAAGGCAGTGTGTAAGGAATCGAAGGACTATTGTTATTCAGGGCCCCAAAAGAAGGGCACATTTTTGTGTAGGAGTTCAACTGAGGGTTCGGCAAGGTCAGCAAAGTGAGAGATAAACTGGCAGTAGTAGCCCACCATTCCCAGAAAGACTTGGATGTCTTGCAAATTCTTTGGAGCGGGCATGCGTTCAATGGCAGAGACTTTATCTGGGATGGGGAGAATACCTTGCCGCGTCGCCTTGTGTCCTAAAAATTCCATTTCTTGTTCAAAAAATTTACATTTAGAGGGTTTTAGTTTTAAGGAGGCCTCATGTAGTCGCTGAAATACCTGACAAAGATGATTGAGGTGTGCAGTAAATGTTCGGGAGAAGACAGTGACATCATCAAGGTATACTAGCACACACATGAGTTTAAGGTCCCCTAACAATTGGTCCATAGCCCGTTGGAAGGTAGCAGGGGCATTGCATAACCCTGTGGCATATGGGTGGGCTTAAGCAACCCTTCATGGGAAATGAGGGCACACTTGGCACAATCTTCAGCGGAAAGATCAATCTTCCAGTAGCCACTGGCCAGGTCCATCGCAGAAAAGTATTGGGAGCCAGATAAGGAGCGTAAGGAGTCATCAATGCGGGGTAAAGGGTAGCTGTCCTTGCGCATAATGGAATTCAATCATCAATAGTCCATAACAACATGATGGCTCCCATCCTTCTTTTTAATCAACAGGAGAGGGGAGGACCAGGGACTACGTGACGGTTGAAGGAGGCCAGCATCGATCAATTGCTTTAATTTGAGGGTAACCTGGGCTTCTTCAGTTTTTGATTTGCGATAAGGTCAAGAGCAAAAAGGAGCAGCATCTCCAGTATTGACCTGGTGTTGAACGCCTTTCATATGGCCATAATTGTGAGGGCCAAAGGAGAAAATATCTGAATACTCATTGATCAAAGCTTCAGCAGCCACTTTTTGCTCAGCTGACAATTCAGAACCAATTTGTACAGGCACTGCAGCAACAACAGGAGGCTCCTCTAACCCAAAGTCATGAAGGGTCCCAACGCCATGAACCCCCATCAACTGGTCATAAGGTAAGAGGCGGACGTAAGTGATAGGCTGGTTCAGCTCAATAACTTTAGGAGACTGGTAGAGGTTGGCTAAAAGAACAGTGACAGTGCCTTGATAAGCGGGATATAAAACCTCTGGACAGGGGAGAGCTTCAAGTACAGAAAGCTTAGGTAAACTAGATATCTCAAGCAAATGATTAGGTGGGGGAACCAACTGGATCCCAGTGTCTACCAGGATTTGGGCCTGCGGAGGTATGGTAAGGACTTGTGGAGAATATAAAGGTATCCCCTCCTCAGCCTCGACCATGGGGGGGCAACTTAACTTTGGACCCCAACACACGATATTCTAAACATTTAATGGAATCAGGAGACTCAAGCAGGCACGTCCTCAACTTCCACATCCCTTTTTCCTTGAGAGCAGAAGTTAAAAGTAAAGGGACATGGTATCCTAATATAGAAATGAAATTATCCTTAAAAGTAATAATGGAAGCATGCATTAGAAGAAACCCAGTGCCCAATAGGAGGTCATGGCTATTATTATTCAAGGCTACAGCAGGGATAGAGAGCTGTAGGCTGCCTAACTTTAGGGGCAAGTGGGAGTAAGCACCTATAGCTTGAGCATATGCGGTACCAGCAGTCCCATATTCTGACAAATGGTTAAAAATCAGGCTGAATCTTAATTTTTCCAATTAGTCAATAAACGATGTTAATCGGAGAGCCAGAGTCAACAACAGAAAGAACCTTCACCTTGTGAACCACCACTTTAATACAGGTTATTGTTACTCCCCACTGAGCTGAGATAGAATATATAGCTGCAGGGGCCAACTTAGAAAGAGGATAAGAAGAGATATTGTTAGGTTTAATATCAACGGAAGGCTCCATAGGGGTTTCCTCTTCAGGAGCACTAGGGCCAACAAGGTCAGTGAAAACAGTATGGACTGATTGTTCTCGAAGCACAGTAAAGTTGTCAGCATAGGGAGCCTCTCGCCCTATGCTGACCCCTCTTTTGCTTTCTCTTCAGCCATTTTTGTCCAACAATGCTGAAGGGTGTGATTGCAACAACCACATTAGGTGCAGTTGGGTCGAGCTAAATTTTTTCCAGACTCATTGTTGTTCACCACATGAATTTAGGGACGTGAGGCTGAAGCGGAAGCAGGAGTGGCAGTAACTACATAGGTAGAAATTTCAAGAAGGGCCTCCTTAATATCTAAAATAGAAGTAAAATTTTGTTTAACTGAAGTCATGTGAAGATGGAGCTGCGGGTTAAACTCTAAAGTGGACAGGACGGCAACAACAGCATCATTGAGAGTGAGGTGGTTATTAGTTACCAATGTTTGAGCCTCAGCATAGAATTGAGCAGAAAACTCAGCGGGAGATTCTCCACGTCTTAGCTTAATACTCATAAAGGCCTGCTTCTGATTTGCCAAGGTGAGATCACTACCAAATTCTTTAATAAGCGCAGCCTTCACCTCAGCCCAAGTGCTGCATCTCATGAGGTGGGGTACCATAATTTCTTGGGCGATTCTACTAAGGCAAGAGGGTAAGTATTTACCCTTTTGTCAATCAGGAGCTTCCTCCGTTGCGTTCTCATAAATATATAGAAATGAAGCAATACTTCCTTCCCCCAGGGTGAATTTGTCTTTGTGAAAGAAGGTTTTAACGTAGTTCTCATGTGAGCTGAAATAATATTAGCGCCTACTGGGCTAATTCAATCGACTTTAGATAGCTCAGATTTGGACAGAGGCACAGGATTCCAATTTAAATCAGCTTGTTGTCTAAAATGGTTCAGATCGTCTTGAAGAGCCCCAATTTGGGCAATTAGAGACTCAGTGGATGCTTTTTGTTGAAGTTCGTTGAGTATTAATTCCATTTTAACACGTAGATTTTGAACTAGGGTTTGGAGCTCATAATTTTCTTGCTCCAACCTAACAATTTTTCTTTTTGGTGATTTAAATCATCAGTAAGATAATCTTAAAGATGGTAAGAGTTATCCAACCCTTCTTTAATTGCATCAACAGTAAGGTTTGGATCAATAGGTTCTCCAGAGCGAGATAGCCAACAGCTTCAAGCAATATTTTCAAGGTTTCGCTCAAGAGTAAGAAGGCGGCTATTCAAGGAAGGACCCTCTGGAGGGGAAGGTAAGTGCACAGTCACACCCAGAGGACCGGGAGGCCCAGGATGCCCATATCCAGGGGGGCCAGTTGGCCCAGGTGGCCCTTCACTTTCATCCTGACCAAGGGGCCCCATCATTCCTGCGGGACCAGCTGATCCTTGCTCCCCAGGGGGGCCTGGGAGACCCACAGGGCCAGGGGGCCCTGGAATCTCAGGCACGCTTAAGACATTAAACGCTGGTTGGATTGTTGATTCAATCTGGCTTATTTGTTCAAAAGTTTGTTTGGTAAAAGCATTAAGTTGGCTGGCGAGGTTGGTAATGACTTGTTGCAACTGACTCTTGATAATTGTGGTGTCCTCAGTAAATCAGGTAGCTATTTCCTTGCAAAGCAGGCTAGCCACTCCCATGTCCAGTTGGGAGAGTTGGTTTTGAATAGAGATAAGTTGGGCGCAGTTCTCAAGAATAGGCTTACGGTTATCTCTTACAAATGAAGAAGTTGAGTTGTAGAAATCTAAGAGGTAGGAGTGTAACTCTTGGGACAAGGTAAACTGTCACAAGATTTCCTGATGGTGGATCCACATCATTTGGACTAAATGGTGAAGGGCGGGGTTCACAAATCGTTTTAATACTGCTCCATGTGAGATACTCCTAACTCAGATTTGGGTAAGGAGGCAGATTCATATAGCACTCACATATTATCAAGAATGGCAGAGGCTTGGTTATGATGGGAAAGATCTCCGGGGGAAAGAGCACTTAGAAGTAATCAATTAATAGTATCAGCAACACCTGTAGGTTGAAAATGATAGTTTTGAGGTTCTAGGGCTGGAATAGAAATATTGAGCGTAGCACGGAATTGCATAAAATTGAGTTTGCTGTTCTCATGGTCACAATTTCCATTGGAAGTTACCCATTGAGTGACGCTAGATATTTCAGTAAGTGACCAATTAGAGTCTTGGTGAGAATTATCCATTGTGAATATATTTATTCACCAGATAGCTCGGGAGATTACCTGGTAGGGAGCACCAATTATTTTGTTGGCATAGGGTAGCTGAGGGTAATAGTTCCTCCGAAGCATATGAAAATGGATGGGATAAAATGTCCTGCAGCGAGCAGACAGTGGGGAGAGCTGGGAATCCTAAATGTAGGGGCTGGTAACTTGCTATAAGCTTGAGAATAGGTGATGAGGAACCTATTGTATTAAATTGGTGAAGTTGATGGCTGGAGAGGAGCTTGCTGTACAGAGGCTCTAGAAATAAAGTAAAACTAAAAACAAATTGGAGATTAAAACGTAACTTTGTTTAAGAAAAGGCGCGGATATTTGTAGGCGAGGTTTTTCTCTTAATCCTTTCAAGATAGCGATGTCCTCCACCGGCAAGATCTTCAGCATCCTGATGTTGATCAGGTGGGGAGTCGATGGCAGACTTCCTTTTAACAAATCGATTAGGGGACAGAAAATAAGGCTCCATTAGAGGAAAATTTGGAGAGGTATCAGAAGTAGGAAAATTTGAGTTAAATTGATTGGGAGCAGGTCAAATCCCAACATATCCTAAGCTACTTTTGGAGAGTATAAGCAAGCTGGGATCTCAAGATTCACAGCTTGCAACTTTGCCTGCCTTAGTTGAAGCTCCCAATTGCAGAGGTAAAATCAAGCCAAAAATCGGCCAGAAGAGTCAAGGCTATTTGAGGATGCCTAGTGAGTTTCCAAACGGTCAAAATACCGTAAGCTACTGGCAAATTGAGGATCCTTCAGCTAAACTTCAGCTCAATTAAGTGTGTAGAAATTAATTAATCAAGCAAACAATCCTCAGATTTACAGTATCAAATCTTGGTTGATGATCCAAGTAAGTGAACAGCAATCAAGACTGATTTTGTTCGTTTGGTGCCACTCCCCATCCATCAGGGTGGCTGGTGAATTCTACCTTTCTTAGTTCTTTTGAGGTCACCCAGATCAATAATCACACTAATAGTAACTATGGTTGCTTTCATAGTTTATACTGACTTCACTATCAGATGTCAGCGGTTTGAGGTCAGGTGCAAAAGCACATAATCCAGGCGTTAACCTGTCTGCAGTGCTCTGCTGGAAATATAAGACTACATTATGAGGTTAGCAGGGTCTTTATTAGTTGTCAATTGTAAGTCACATCCTCAACTTGACCAGGTACTCTAGCATAATTTTTGCCTTATGGTTGGGGCAATCACTCGTCAGTAATGTATCCCAGCTCACGTTTATCCAACATTTCAAGTCTCCTTCTATGACTGTAGCTAAGTCAGTTGGCACTTCTGAAAAAAAATTTTCAAACGGTTCAGTTTTTGTGGAACATAGTAAAGAATACACTGCTGCCACTCGGAGGCTCTTACAAGTTTCTCTATTTTGTAGCATTTGCCACTAAGTCAGTCTGGCGTGATTCTCCTCAACATATACCAGGCTATTTGCTTATTCAGCACAATGATGGCCACATGATCAGTCCAAAGGGCTTGAAACCTGATCTGAAGGGACCACAGATGGCTCATTGCCTCACAGTTTAAGTTTGTCACCATTTCTTTTTGTGTTTGCTTGCTCTCTGATATTATATTTATGTCCATTATATTATTTGTTTTAGAGTAGTGTAGTTTCCTCTTACTCATCTGATTGCTCTCCAACCTCACTATAATTTGTGTTCACTATTCTCATTTTCAGTTGCCCAACCCACAGGTAAAATATTACTGAGGACATCCAGGTTGTAGATTGAGTTGCAAATGGATGTTGGTTTTTGATGACTGATGTCGCTGAGGTTGATTGTGGGGCAATTAATGCTTTGCAAGATCAGTTGGTGGGCATAGATATATTATTTGGGCATTTTGTGCACTGGAAATTCTGTTTACATCCCAGTTTAATTGTTGATTGATAATGGGACAGTTTGAGAATCAACTTGGGTAGCGCTTTTGACACTTCAGATTTTATGAAAGCTTTAGCTACATTTGCTGATCAATTGCCAGACCTACTATTAGATTTTATAGTGGAACATATCTTTTTTCTGGGGCACGTTCAGCTAAATTTTTTGATGTGGCAGCCTTGGAGGATGATTGGGCATCATCACTGGGCTGTTTAGACAATGGTTTTTGTGCTAATGACTTACCTAATTTTGACTTGTCAGGTTTAAGAGCCAAATTCTTCATATCTGACGATGGGCAGCCCTTCTTGGGCAATTTTTTGGGGCTGGCTTTCTGCAAGCGCTCCTTCTCTTGGACCGTCCACTCTTCTTGTGATGGGTGGGGTGCAACTGGGTCAGAGACCACTCCCTCATCCATTTTGTATTCTTTGAGTTTAGGGTTCATGAAGGGTTCATTGTCTGCTTCAGGTAGCTTGGCCGCTTCTCACTCCCACGCTTCCTTATGGGCAACATCAAGCTCTTGTTGCTGAAACTTCATGTCTGTGACCTCCATAAGGTTATGTGGTATCCACTCCTTAGTTTTGGGGTAGTGAATATTTTTCATCCTGACTTTGGTGACTCTGCTGACAGGATCATAGTCAAATTCGTGGGAGGTTTTCCCCTTCTTGTGGTGACACTAGGCTATCATGTGGCCAGTCTGATAGCAGAACTGGCACAACTGTTTGGCATTTTTCTGTTCCACATAAACGGTTCAGGTGAGACTAGACAGTTGGATGAATCAGGGGAGGGTGATTTTATTTGACCTCATCCATGGAGACAGTTCATAGAGCGCCTCCACGGTTTGAGGGTGAATGCATTTATCAATATAATTTCCACAAGCCTGCCTAAATTTTCAAACTTCCCCATAGTATAAGAGGCTGGTCCAGATCGATTCATGTACTAATTCTCTTTCTCAATCTGTCAACAGATTTCGAAATGTAACCCACTGGGCAGTTTAGTTAACGTAATGGGTTTTTTATTCACATGTATATGCCCTTTTATTTGATCCTAACTTAAGAAATTTCCTCTGGTTGGGATTTCTTGGGATCACAATGTCAATGTACCCATATTCGGGCAACCAGTAGTGGTTGAAGTCCCTACCTGTCAAGACATCATTGAGATAATGGTAAATTGATATTAAAAGGTGGACCATTCCTAATCCTCCACCAGCTGCAAGTGGATTTGGATGGCATTTTTGAGGTACAACTTAGGTGCCCAAAAAATCTGGAAAATCCTCCACTGATAAGTTAGCAGATGTAATCATTGTGTCTTCCAGCCCCATTCCATGAGTTCTCATAAGTATGGCTGCTGCAGAGCTGTACAACTTGTATTTTTGGGTGGGTTTTGATGTGTCAACTGGGTGTTTACTCTTCATAATCCAACTGAGTGATTCATCGTGGGTAAATCACTGATTCAAGAAAGCTTTAACCTGGCATATATTAATACCATGACAATATATATTCCTGGCCATAGACGCTTTGAGCTCCAAGTTTTTCCAGCCAAGGGTGTCAGCTGGAGAGAACCCCAGATTGTACCATGTGATGGCGGATTCAGTATCACACATCAAATGCGGGTACTGTTGAAGGGCCTCCAGCATTATTGAGTTATTCTGGCACCAGTCCCTTGCCGTGTTGCTGTTCCAGCCGCGTTGGTGAATATTCTTGCCATGGCGGCAGGCACATCCACTTTAATACACTGGAAAGCCTCCATGGGAGCAAAGCCTTCAGCAGCATATGGGGTAATAACAGATGGCTCCAGAAATAGTTTCCAGTCATAAAACTTTTAGTGAAAATGCCCACTTTGAGCCATTCTCGCCCAAGATCAGGTGTCATGACCCCCTTCATTGTTGATTCTGCTGCTTGTGAAAAAACATTGTGTTCTATCCGTGGTTGAGCAGATTCAGGTGTGAACTTCACAGCGTTCCAGTCAGCTTCCTCAGCAAGTGTGGCAAATTGCTGCCAAATTTTCCATTTTTAAATGGGGAATGCACAGCCATGGAGAATCTTTTTGGATTAGCTTTGTTACCCACAGGTCTGTCCACTCTCAAACCTGATTAATACTGGTGCCTTCCCAGAGCCAGTAATCATTTTCTACAGTGTAAACCCATTGGCACACCAGTTGATGGCCTCCTCTGGTAACCAATTATGGAAGGGACCCCACTCTACAGCTTTCTCCTTTGTCCAACCTGCCTTCAGAAGGTCAGCTGCAGTCACTGGTGGAATGCAGGTGTATGACCAGTGCAAGGCTTCAGTAGCCTTAAAATAGTTTCAACTCATGGTAAAGTCTCCTCTGGGGAGAATGTGGTGTTAAACCACTCCAGTGCTATTTCAACTGGGATAGCATGTCAAGCTCATTTGAGGGTTGTCAAGATGTTCAGGAAATGCTTCCCATAATTAGTAAGCTCTATCAAAAGGAGGCCCAAGTTCCCAATGGCCTGGGTAGCTTTTGCTTGTGTTCAGGATTTATTATACTCTATCATGCTGTGGAGATCAATGCTGCATCTATCCAGGCTTTAGAATTTGTGGGCTTCAGATTCTCTTGGATGGTAACCTCAATGGTTTGTTGATTATATGGTAGTTTCATCAACTCAATCATGTCTTCAGTTCATACTCAGAATGATTTGAAAAACACCACCGTGTTCAGAGATATTTGGGTATTGAGCCAGAATTTGGCAGCTCTAGCGGAAAATTTATGATCTCTCCAGATATTAGCAATGGTGGGTGCAATGTCTTTTAATTTCCACTAATTTGCCGTGGAGTACAGGAACTGCAGTACCTACCACTGCTATCAGGAGAGTGTCTATAACTCTCCCATTTCCAACAAGGAGGTACACGGTGCATAGCCACATTTCCAGGTAACTAATTGTCAGTATTATGGTGAGAATATCCCCGCAGAGGGTGCTGGAGCTAAAGTAATAAAGGGCAAGGGTGTACAATGCGTATTTATTAATAGGTAGCAAAAAAACAACAAGACTTGGGTGGACCCCAAAGGAGAGTCCATATCCAAGCAGTGATCTGGACTGGAGTGCTTAGGTGCCTCAGTCTGGAGGGGACTATGGTGGCCCAGCAGGACACCAGATATGGCTGTAAATTGTGTGCAAATAAAATGGCTGACATTTTTTGAGACCTCTCTGAAGAGGTCTGCACACAGGTTCACCCAAGTTAACATATAAAAATATAAACCAATGGGGTTTTATTGAAAAGAAAGATGACTAATGAATAAAATTGGTCTCAATAGCCATACTTTAAACAAGGGGAGGTGACTTATTAATTGGAAGAAAATAGTTCCAAGCCTAAACAAGCCAATTGGTACACCCCACCATTGGCCAGGATACTGTAGCTCAAGATCAAATAAACTCAAGTGATTGATTGTAAGCTAAGCTATCGTGATTTAAAGATGGTAAAAATTGAATGAGTTTTAAACCTCCATTCTCCAAGCAACCAAACTGAACTGTCATTGTTAAGAAAGTAACCCATCCATATTAATACCACTGCCATAACATATGCTGGACATCATACACTTCCCTAAACCAACTTGGGCATATCTGGCCTGCACCCAGTGTTGGTCCAAGGTGTGCCTTAAGTCAGGGAGGTTCTGTAGCTTGACCTTTTTTGACTCTTGATGCCCAGCCTTTTCTTGGCAGTAGGTTACCTCATTAACTTCATTTAAACATGACAGCTGCTTGGTTTTGTGGAAGGACATGTCATGGTATACAATCATGTCTGTCTGCACAGGTGTATATTTGGCAGGAGCCTGGGATGACAGTTTGACTTGGTAGGGGCAGTAGATCCTTCCAGTAGGATCTTTATCTTTTTGACAAATTTTCCTGGTTGTCTGATACATCATATTTGGTTTCATATGCTACTGTTACCACAAAAAGGTTATAGTCCAATAATTAATCTGAGCATTCAGAAAGATTTTGGTGGGGATAGCCTCCTCCACTAACTAGAATTTTTCAGGGATGCTGCCCAATAATTCTGGTAGGTGAGCAGATTATTTTTTGGTAGGTATTACCCCCATCCTAACTTAAGATTTGTTTGAGGATTCAATCTAATAAATTAAGTAATTATACTGTGCAGAAAGTGTCAGATTCAGATCACACTATGACAGTAATATCATCAAAACTTTTGGCTAATACTTTTGGAGTGCAATTGGTCATGCAGCTAGGTTAAGATCCACTGGGGAGTTTCCCCAAGACTGATAAACTTGGTTTTGTTGCATCCCTCCCAGAACTCTTTTTTGTAAGTCCAGTGGGCTTACTAGGTGTAGCAGATAGTGACTCTATCATTGGGGAGTCCTCATGACCCTAATAGGCTGCAGGCTGTGTCACTGGGTTTATACCTCTGTTGGTGACATTTTAAAAATATTAAGAGGGTTACAGGCTGGGGAGGTTACCAATTCACTCTGATATGATTGGGTACTATCACAAACAGCACCATGGGTGTCAGCTGTGGAAAGTGATCCAGTAGAGTCATTTTCTATATCAGTGTGTTTTGAAAAGGTTTTATTTACTAAAATTATGAACTGCTTAGGCACAAGAATAGGTACCAATTCATTTTGAGGTGAGCAGACACTGTTGCTCATATCCCTGTGGGTGGAGTCAGTGGAAAGTTGTCTGGTAAATTTATTCACTATCACAGTATGCCTTGTTGAGTATTTATAAAAAGCTGTTGAAGTTTAATCAGGCCATCCTTTTCTTTGTGCTTAGCCTTGATAGGTGGAGAGTCTTACTTGCGCTGGGGTTGGTGGCTGTGGGGTACTGCTCTATAGGCACAGTAATACACTAGCAGGCAGGATATTCTTTCTGGTCTTATTATAGTCACTTTTGATTCAAAAAGAGAGCTTAGCAAGAAAACAAAAATAAAAAATACAACTAAACGCAGTTCAAGAAATTAGTATAGGAGCATAGAATATTTAAAGGATAAAATATATAAAATGGTGGGATTGGTGTGCAACAGTATTTTACTTATTCCTTATAGTTGCGCACTCTGTAACCACAAGCAAAGGCGAGGTAAAAATGCCATAACAGGTTCGAAACCTGTTCTGGCTAGGATGAATATAATTCCGTCTATCCCTCTTATCATTATTTACTTAATGATATGGAGCCAAAAGGAAGATTTGGGTAATTATCATAAAGGGTTGTTCCTGCTATTTTTGAATCTTTTTTAAAAGAAAAGAAAAAGTATATTATTTAAACATCAGCTTTATGGCTACGTTGTCGAAAGTTATAAAATCTTGACTTTGATTATCGCACCTGTAACCTATTTACTGGTACGACAGGTTTGGCTATAACTGGGTTCGATGGTTGAAAAAGGCATAGAATTTAAATTGATTCATATGCGCTGCTCCTCGAGTTCGATTCTGGTACTGGAACTTTGGGTAGGGGACGATTATGACTGCGTTGGCTTTGCACACCAATGCCCCGAACCGAGATAGCGAATAGCAAAGGCGGTCCATGGAGTTCCTGGCCTATCATACGCCGCACATGGAGGTTTTCCGGATTTTATCCTCCTTTCCAATGCATTGGATTTCCCTTAATCGGTGCGGTATTGTCCTCAGGTCGGCCCACCTCGAATAAAACAAAAATTGATTCATATGATAATATCTTATCAACTTGTATTTTTGACATTTTGCCAATCTTTAAAGTACTTGACTAAAGTTAATATTCCCGAATACATATTTTTTGCGCGTTATTAACAATTATCCTGAGCTATCTAACCAAAATTCATTAAGGGATTAAATTTTATCTTGTTAATAAGAATATAACAATTAGGAGGATGAGGATCAAAACGGGGGGATGATTGAAGCTTTAACTAGCACAACGGAGTGGTCGTCATCCTGAGCGAACTCTTTAAAATTAAAACTGGGGGGTCCTTTGAGCAACTTGTGGTACGAATTTCGTACCTTACGTTCCAAGAATGAAATCGTCCATTCTCTATTGAACCGCATCATTAGGCTTAACAAGGTATTTTGGTACAGGATGAGTAATTTGAGACTGACGTCTAGACCCTTATCGGTGGATGGTAGCTGTAACTCATCGGCAAGGGAATCGCCCATTAGTAGGCGGACCAATTGTACGTGATGACGATATGAAAGGTAGAAGGGGGATTACGTTCTAAAACTTTTAGTACGACGTTTGTCATTTGGGCGCTCTCCTTGTTCGGTTGAATCAGGTGCATATCAAGGCTCTGTTTCAGGGCGAGCGCGGTACCAAAATCACCCAAGCAATCATTCGGGTCATCGACCCCAATCAGATAGCCGACATATCGGAAGATGGCCAAGTAGTCATCTCTCTGCTGGTCTGTATACTTGACGCCTAGCTTGTCGTACCCTAGAATCATCGATACTGAGAACAAAAGAAGGGTGAACATGAGATCCTGTTGGTTGATGGCAATCCCCAAAAGGGGCCGATTGGATCGTTTTGAGACTCGAGCGACATGCTGCCGAGCCTGAGCATGCATAAGGCGAACTGCCACCACCGAACGCCAACCATCTTTCCAAGGAAGCAACTGGTTGCGATCCATTACGCTTCTGACCATGTAAGCCGTCTCAGCACCACGGCGGTAGGCTGATTTGGGGTTGGCGAGGTAACCGGTGCACGTCAACACCCGCACGATGGAGGCCACGGCGAAATCGCTGATTAGCGAATGATTCAGTAGGATGCGTCCACTGTCATAGAAAGTCTTCCAATAAAATTCCTGACCCCGGCGGATCTGATCCATGTCCACCCAGTTGGGGATGGTGGTGACTTGGTCATGAAGCCGTTGAACCTGAGGGGGACAGTTGTCGCTTGAGATGAAGTCTTGGATGGCTTGGATACCTCTTCCCTTCAACAAGGAGATGGCGTCATCCGCTAAAGGATCTGCCTTCAACGTCATGCCCAGCATCTGGCGACCAGTATAATGGTTGGTGGTCCATACAAATTGAGAACCGTACTTCTCAACGGTATCACCGACGTTGACTTTAGGGTCTAACTCTCCAGCTTGCCACGTAACAGTTGTCATCTGGAATAGATAAGCTTGGATATTACGATTTGATACTTGAATAACCTAACCCACAATGATGTACTCTATCCACTAAATCTGTTCCAAAAAACAATCCACATAAACTCCCAAATTGGATAATTTTCTCCTTTTACACCAGGGGTTCCCAGATTGGTTCATACGGACTCCTAGGGGCCCGCGGAACCGCTAGGGGGTCTGTGGTAAATTAAAATTAATTTGGGGGTCCTTATGGACCACTTTGGAACCAATGAGTTTAATATAAAGTAATATAATCATGACCCATTTTTATTATAATGAAAGTTAAAAATAAATAGCAATAAATAAATTGGTACCCATTTTTACTTTCTGAGTAAAATAAAAGTATTGATATATATATATAAAATGCAGGTAATGTCAAGTATTGAGATTTACTGGAATAAACAATTGAGATTTATAAATATTATCACAAACATTGAGCCAGACATAAATAGATTCATATCATCCCAACAGATCCACCCATCTCAGTAAAAAATAATGTGTTTTTGTATTCTAAAACAAAAGTTATAATTTCAATAAATACTACATTTAAATACAAAGTGCTTTATTTACATTTATTTTTACATCACCATACACCATTCAAAACATCAAAGTTAAGTTTGTAATTTTACTATTATGCAATGTGTCAAATTATTGCACTTGGGGTCTGTTGGCAAAATAATACAGTGATAATGGGTCCTTTGGCGAAATAAGTTTTGGAACCACTGGTTTGCCCCATTTTATGGATAAAAATGATTAAAGTTTTACCTTATGGTAAAAAACTTAAGTGCATGATATATGCCTTATGGCTGAAGGTTAAATACTTTCTTAATATTTTATCTACAGTTATGATAGGAAACTATCATTATATTGTCATTTAACTTTTAAAAGAATAATACCTGAGATGAATAGATTACTTTAGTAATGGTTTGATTAACCTAACTAAAACTGTATATGACAGCAGGCAAGTAGCTGATAGATAGATTCAAATTTATTTAATTTATATTAAATTAGGTAGTATTTTAGTTGTGGTGGTTTAGGAAATCATCTTATAAATAAATCATTATAAATGCATGTTTATTTCAATACCTACTCCTAGACTATCTACCAATCTCAGATAAATTTGACATAAATATTCTATGAAATTTATATATAATTGTTCAATTAACTTGATTAGTTCAATGTAACAAATATAAGGTTGGCAGTTTTTACTTATTTAGTTTTTATTATTTAGTTGATTTTATCAGTTAATTATAGGGTAAACTTTTCAGATATCTTTCTATAATACCTCATTTTATTTACTTGGTTGATTTAATTGGTCAGCTTATACTAAATTTACTGATCGCCATCTACAATAATTCATTTTTAGATTTAGTTGATTTTATTGGCCAACCTATGCAAAATCTATCCACACCCAAAATCATTTAAGCCCATCATGCTATGATCTCATACTTTGAACTTACCCCCCAGCCATAGGACATATATCATGTCAAAATACCAAATCGGGGCTTTAAGAAAAAGCTTTAGACATCAATGTTTGCCTCTTGGAATTTAAAATTACAAGTTTTTGGAATAAATTCACATGATACTTTCAATTTTAGGTTGAGACACTAGATTGAGTTCTGGCTTTTTAATACCATTTGTCCCAAAAAGTTAACCCTTTCAATGAGTTTCCATATTTATGCATCCAAAAAATAGGGCTTAATTAAATATATAATAATAAAATAAGAAATAAACTTTTTTTAAAAAACTTGCTTTTCTTAAAGAGAGAAAATAATAAAAAGTTAAAAAATATAAAGTAAAAAACCAAAAAAAATCAAACAAAAAAAGTTGTGCTAAAAAGTCAAAAATAATTTCTTTGCCAAATAATTACTTTAATTTTTTTATTCATGTACAACTGCAGAAAAGCAAGGCATGAACATTTACATACTATCTATATTCCTTTATAACATATTATATCAGAAGTATATATATGTATGCTTATAATATATATTTTATAATATAATATATATTATATGTATATGTGTGTATATATTGTATACATACTGTACATATTGAATTATATATAGTATTATATATACTATATAGTATTATATACAATATTATATATAAGCATAACATAATATATATAATTAATTATTATATATTGATATAATATTATAAATACCACATATATATCTATATATTATACATATATAATGATATAAATATTATATCATTATATATATAAATGAATATTTCTTTGTTTGTCCCATATATGTTCCTAAACTATTTATCCAATTGTGATGAAACTTTTGTGAGTTGTTGTGCACATGCCTGCAAAGGTTTCTGAATTTTAAAATTATTATTTTCATAGTAAAACAAAAAGTTTCATATGTAAGAAGTAAAAACCCTATATATTCACAAATGGTGTTCACTATATTATTATGGCTGAAAAGTTTAATATTTGGTTGATTTGATAGTTTCAAAGTTTTTGCAAGTGGTTAGTAGTTTTAGGGTAATTAATCTACTTAAAACA
This sequence comes from Massospora cicadina, assembly GCA_022478985.1. NCBI lineage: Eukaryota > Fungi > Entomophthoromycota > Entomophthoromycetes > Entomophthorales > Entomophthoraceae > Massospora > Massospora cicadina. The sequence continues at coordinate 131,464 of JAKSZP010017254.1, forward strand.
CATCCAGTGACTGATTGACATCTGAAACCATTGAGTCTGATAGGTTCAATCTATTTGGGTAAGTGGGTGAGAATTGACAAATAAATATTGAATCTGAAACTATCAAGTCAAATAGGTTTGATCTGTTTGAAAAAGTGGGTGAGAAAAAAATATTAATTGATAATTCACCAAATTGTTCACCTAAAACTAATCAAATCTTATAGTGTAAGGAGAGTGTTTATAACTCTCCTGTTTTCAGCGTGGTGGTGCATGGTGCACAAAGCCAATGTAGGGAAAATAACCATTAATATCAAAGCTACTAGAGCCCAGCAGATAGTGCTAGAGCAACAGTAACTAAAGTAAAAGAGTGTGATGAATAACCATCCAAACGATGTGTGGTGCACAAGGAGAGAAGGGGTAAACATCCCAGATTGGAGGGTATCTGGGCAAACCAATGATGCACTAGGGGATAAGCTCATCATAGTTAAAATGGAATGGTTAATGTAGCGTGAGACCTCCTCAAAGGGGTCCACACACAGGATTGTATGAAATATCATTTTAATAAAAATATAAAATGAAGATAATTTATTGGGAAAAGTTGACCAACAAGGAGTGTTGGTTGCAAAAACATATTTAAGCTGATTCAGGGTAATTATAGGTCTGCAGAAGTGTGCCCAAGCCTTGATGCTCCAATAAGAAAATGCTCCCATCTGATTTGGTAGAATACACCAAAACTGCCTTCACTTGAGTGATTGATTGCAGCTGTATTCTACCTAAACTCAAAATTATGTAACTAGAACATGTTTTATTCCTCATTTGCCAATTAACTGAATTGAACCATCTTCATTTATAATGTAGATCATTCATTTTAACACCTGGGCTAACATAAGGGGCTGGGCATTTTGCACTTCATTAGTACCAAACTGGGCATATTTGGATTGTACCCATCGTTGATCTAACGTGGGCTTAAGGTCAGGAAGAGCCTGAAGTTTTACCTTCTGGGCCTCCTGTTGCCAAGCCTTATCCTTAACATTAGTTCTCAAATTAAGTTGTTCAACCATGACATTACCCTCTCCTCCTTCTTGGGCTCCACCCCTCCAGAGGTGCTTGCTAAGGGTAAGTTCTTATGGGCAGGTGACAACTTCATAGCAGTGACGGCTGGCTTGGACTTTGATCCCACAGCCTCAGGAAATCAATTATGGAATGATTTGATCAGGTCTTGGGTATGTACACAGTCACATGCTGGCACCCAACTATTCTCAGCTGCATCAAACCCCTTCCAGGATACCAGGTACTCAAGACATCTTTTAACATGGTGGGAGGCTACTATTTCCTCCACTTCTCACTCTGGCGCCCCATCCATGAGATAAACCTTGGGAGTCGCAGGTGAGGGTCCTCAAACAATGTTAATTTGTACTCATGAAAGATGGAGAAGATCCAGAATGCAGAGGGAAGATCCAACCAGTGAGAGGCATAACTGTATGGAGAGTGTCTATAACTCTCCAGTTACCAGTGTGGCAGTGCTTGGTGCACAGGCCCAACACCAGGGAACTAGACGTTAGTGCCATAGGGATTAGAGCCCAGCAGAGGGTGCTGGAGCAATAACCGCTGAGGCATAATATTGCAAATTCTATAATAAAACCCCATAGAAGGGTGACGCAGTGCACATATCACATGGGGTTAGGTGGCCCAGGTTGGAGGGATCCTGGGCGGACAGATGGTGCATGAGGGGTGAGCATAATGGTACTTGCAATGGCAAGTGTAACAGAATGCAAGACCTCCTTGAAGAGGTTCATGCACAGGAGCATTCAGAATATCATAAAACAAAAAATGACTTAAAATGGGGGATAAGTTTATTTGGGAAGTCGACCAACAAGGAATGTTGGTCAGAGGTAAATGTATTTAAGCTCAGATGGGGAAATTGGGGTTATGCCACAGTGGGCCCAAGCAGCGACTCGCAATAGGGTAATACTTCCATCTGAGTTAGTAAAATAGGCTGAAACTGACTTCACTCAAGTTATTGACTGAAGTTGGATTTGACCTGAGCGCGTTATTTCATAGCAGGAATGGGTTTCAAAACCTTGTTCAAAAAATAAGCGAACTGAACCATACGCCTTAATTTGGTAGATAGTTCATTTTAATGCTTGGGCTGCTGTCAGGGGCTGGGCGTTTGGCGCACCACTGGTCCCAACCTGGGCATATTTTGCCCAGACCCAGCGTTGGTCCAGGGTGTTCTTCAGGTCAGGAAGGGCCTGCAACTTCACCTTCTGGGCCTCCAGGTGCCCAGCCTTGTCTTTGGGGTTAATCCCCACTATTATGTCATGTTCACATGACAATGACCCACCTTTCTCACAACATGGTAAGGACTAATCCTTTTTGGACCCAGCTTTTTGCATGGCTGCTTGATAGGGATGTTACAAGCATCAAGCATCATGAGATCCCCTTCCTTGTACGCTGGACCCACTTGGTGCTTACCATCGGTGTTCTCCTTATAAACTAGCATGGCCGCCTTCAAGCTTGTGGAAACCCCTTGATGGACCTTCTTGATGGTCTTAGAAAAGTCCACCACCGCTTCAACTTTGGAACCACAGCTGGGCTTTATGTTGAAGGCGGGGTTAAAGCCATGGTTGGCGAAAAAGGGGAACAACTGATCAAAAAGCGCAAAGTATTGTTGTAGCTAAACTGGGCCATGGGAAGTTGAGAGACCCAATCTGAATGAAATGCGGCGGTGTAACACTGCAGAAACTGTTTCAAGCACTGGTTCACTCGTTCAGTATGCCCATCTGATTGGGGGTGATAGGCAGATGAATGGCAGGGATAAATCTGAAGAATCTAAGACAACTCTTTTCAAAAGATGGATGTGAACTGGGGTCCCTGGTCACTGATAATTTCTTGAGAACCCCATGAAGCACAAACACATGTGTGACGAAAAGCCTGGCCATCTCAGCGGCATTTATGGTCATTCTGCAGGGAATAAAGTGGGTGAACTTCATAAAATGGTCCACCATCACCATGATGGCATCATAACCATCAGAGACAGGTAACTCCACAATGAAATCCACCAATAGGGAAGTACAGGGCCCGTCAGCCTTTTGGACTGGTACCAAAAAACCCGCTAAAGGTTGCTGATTGGGTTTCATCTGATTGCAAATCAGGCACTCTTTACAATATCGCTCTACCTGAGCAGTCAAGCCCTTCCAATTGTACGTGCGTCAATTTAAATCCAACGTCTTTGCTTTACCAGGATGACCAACGGTGAGTCCATCATGATGGTCCTGGAAAAATTCTTAAGAGAAGTGGTCCATCAGGAACCCATAGGCGCCCCTGAAACCACATCATCTCATCCTTCACGTGATAGCCCCTGGAGAGATCCTCTTGATTCAAGGCGCTCTTAGCAAGTATCATAGTATATTCAGCTGCTAGCGGCTAAGAAAGGACTACCTTTCTAAACATACTATATTCCTCCGCATTTTCCAGAGGGACCAGCGCTGACCCATTGGCTGGGGGAGAGGAAGTTGGGACACATTTTTATTTGGCAGGAACATCAACTGTGCTATGAACTTATACCTCCTTGGGATTGGGCGCTAAAGCAGGGTTGCAGCTCAAAGCATCTGCTAACCCATTATCCTTGCCCTTGGTAAACTCATATGTGAATGCAAATTGGGCAAGGGTCTCATGCCAACTGGTCTGCCGTGGGGTTGGGACATGAGGAGCGCGGTAGTACAGCAAGGCATGGTGGTCTGTACGTACCTGGAAAGGTTGGTATGAGCCATGCAAGTGGTGACCCAATAAGTCATCGCCTCCACCACTGCTAGTAAATCTCTGTCATAAACGGAGTAATTAAACTCTGGAAAAGACATTTTCCTAGAAAAATATCCCACCGGATGCTCTATCCCATCTTTTCCTACTTGTAACAAGGTGGTCAGTATGATGAAGTTGGAGGTATTAGTAGACACAATTAACTCCTTTGAAGGGTCGACATGGCAAAGAACAGATGTGGATAACAGGGTGCACTTCACTGCTTGGAAGGCATCCTCCAAAAAGGGGGACCACTAAAGCACCTTAGCACCACTAGCCTTGTATAAGGGAGCTGCCACCTCAGACAGATTGGGCGTGAACTTCTTGGGAACGTACACGTCCCCAAAAAGCTCCTCAATTCCTTGACCAAGGTGGGGATGGGCCACTCACAAATAGCCTTCTCCTTGTCTGGAGTTATCATGTGTCCTTGGTCAAACATGACGCTGCCCAGAAAGTGGCCTGGGACTTGAAAAATTCACAATTGGTAATCTTCAACGTAAGGCTGACTGCCTTTAACCTCTCCACCACTTGCTGAAGGTGTACTGCATGGGACTCCTGATCAGGGAAAACACCAGGATGTCATCCATGTAGGCAACCGCGCATACCCATAATAAGTCCCCCAATGCTGCATCAATGCGGCGTTAAAAAATAGCAGGGGCATTCTTAAGCCCAAAGGGCATGACCCAAAACTGGAAAATCCCTTTTCTGGTGCGAAATGTGGTTAACCAATTTTGTCCCTTTATAAACCAAATCTGATTGAACGCATTGAGGCAATCCAACTTGGAGAAGACTTTCGCCTTCTCCACAAAGCGTGCAATCTGTGAATCCAAAGGGATGGGATGGAGGTCTTGTACAGTAACGTTGTTGAGGTTCCCATAGTCTACACACGGGCATAGAGTACCATCAGCCTTCTCAACAAAGAGAAGAGGTGAGCAAACATGGGAGGTCCTCTGAAAAATCGCACCTTTGGCTAACTGCTCCTTCACCCACACATCTAACGCCTCTTTCTCCCAAACGGTCAAGGGGTAAATGGGAGAAGATTTACTCACCAGATCCACAGTAAGTTTGAAGTCACAGTCACACCTGAAATGATCAGGTAGTGCGTCAGCTGAAGCTGCATCAGAGGAAGATTCCAAACCATCCAAGCAAAAAGGTAGGGGAACCACCACATTGGGCTTCAGCATAGAGGCAAGGCTAAAGGTGTGAAGGTGGGGCCAGTGGGGCAAGTCTCCCTGAGCGTCAGCCTCAGACAAAGGAACAACTAGTGTGCGGCCATTTTTTACTATTAAGGATAGGGTATTCTCTTTCAAGTTGGTTCTAACGTCAAACTTCCGCCACCACCTCACACCCAAAATGATGGGTACAAGAGGTTTTTTTATAGCTTGGAAGTGATCCGACAAGTGGTACTTGCCAACCTGATAGTCCACTGCCCCAATGATCTTCAGAGTGGGAATACCTTGGAACGCCCCTCCCCTAACCATACCACCTGGCACGTAACTCAGCCCAAGATAGTCGGCTAGGCACTGGTCCATAAAGTTTTCAGTGGCGCCATTATCCACCAGGATAGTGGTGCTGAGTTTCCCTAAAGGGGAGGAAAGGATAGCAGTCTGTAGAAAATACCCGGAATGATCTTTATTTAAAGCCTAAAATGCCAGTAAATCACCACCAAATTCTTCATCTGGCAATAACATGTCTCCCTGGTATGATTTTGGAATTGAAGAATGGAGAGGGATACTTGGCCACTCTTACTACTGAGGCCACATATCCCACCATATCTTCAGCAGTGGCATAAACATTTTCATATTGTAGGCGCAGTTACTTTCAACTTCCTGAGTGCTGCAAATTATGGAAGAGGTCAAATGGGGATTTTCTGGAGTGATTTGGTACACAGGAATAGGTTTCTTCTCTGAGCCATGAGAGAGCAAATATGGTTCAGAGGTATACATAGTGTTTCTGTTATAAAAAGCGTTTTTAGATGTGAATAACCCTATTCCCATAACAGAATTGGAATGCCCAATGTTATCCAAGGTAAACACCCCCAGGGCCATCTGGGCTGATTCTGCCAGCATCATCTGAATGCGCTGTCGAAATAAAACCCATTTATTAAAATTGAAATTGATAATTTTGGCGGAAAGTCAGGGAATCACGACTTTTGGACCTCAAAGCATCCGTATCCACCAAGTACAAGCATGAAGGGTGGTTACTTTCCAGTTGGAGGCAACCTTAATAACGATGAGTTGCTCCAACCTTCGGGAAAAAGAGGAAACAGCAGTGTGGCTGACCACAGCCAAAGCCCACAGCCAGCACCCACCATTTTTATCTTGGAAAAGTTCCACACGGAAAAAGTTCATGCACATAGATTTGAAGGGTTGGTCGACTAATGTAAGGAGAGTGTCTATAGCTCTCCTGTTTCCAGCGTGGTGGTGCATGATGCACAGAGCCAACGCAGGGAAATAGCCATTAAAACCAAAGTTACTAGAGCCCAGCAGAGGGTGCCGGAGCAATAATAACTAAAGCAAAAGAGTGCAATAAATAACTATCCAAAAGCTGCATGGTACATAAGGAGAGAAGGGGTAAACGTCCCAGGCTGGAGGGTATCTGGGCAAACCAATGATGCACTAGGGGATAAGCTCATCATAGTTAAAATGGAATGGTTATTGTAGCGTGAGACCTCCTCAAGGGGTCCACACACAGGATTGTATGAAATATCATTTTAATAAAAATGTAAAATGAAGATAATTTATTGGGAAAAGTTGACCAACAAGGAGTGTTAGTCATGAAAACATATTTAAGCTGAGTTAGGAAATTATGGGTTTGCAGATGTGTGCCCAAGCTCAGACGCTCCAATAAGAAAACAATCCCATCTGATTTGTTAGAATACACCAAAACTTCCTTCACTTGAGTGATCAATTGCAGCTTTATTCTACCTAAACTCATAATTTTATAACTCAAACAGATATTGAAACCCCATTTGCCAATTATCTAAATTGAACTGTATTCATTTGTAGTATAGATCGTCCGTTTTAACGCCTGGGCTGACACAAAGAGTTGGGCATTTTGCACCTCATTAATACCAACCTGGGCATATCTGGCTTGTACCCAGAGTTGGTCTAACGTGTGCTTAAGGTCAGGAAGAGCCTGAAGTTTCACCTTCTGGGCCTCCTGTCACCCAGCCTTATGCTTGGCGTTGGTTCCCATTATTAAGTCGTTCAACTATGACAGTTAGGTTCAATCTAATTTAGTGAGTGGGTGAGAATTAGCAAATAATATTAAATCTGAAACTATCCAGTCTGATAGGTTTAATCTGTTTGTAAAAGTGGGTGAGAATTGTAAAATTTTATCAATTAATTCAAAAAATTGCTCACCTGAAACAAAACAAACATCAGTATTAGAGTTTCAAGTAGATAAAGTAGTTAGGATAATCAGCTCACCAGCCACAAGGGTAATAGCAAAGGTTAGTCATAGTGGCTTTCGTAGTGCTGGCACAGCCTATAAATTATGTTAGCATGAGCTTATAAATAAACCTGAGCAACGCCAGGCAACTCCACTAGTAAATAATATATTTTTAAATTTTATTTGAGGTGGGCTGAGCTGAGGACAATATCGCACCAATTAAAGGGATTTAATAAATGAGAAAGGAGGATAAAACCTGGAAAACCTCTATGTCAGACAATTACAAGTCCAATATTGTGAAAAGAGATTTTTGGGTGATAATAATAATAATATCAGCTTAAGACCCTTGCCAATTCTCGGTGGAACCTCTCAAATTGGGGTTATACATTTTTAATTGATTTTTGGTCAGATAGCGTGAGTTCAAATAGCTGAATTGCACTGACTATGTGGCGAAATCAAAGGAGTTCATTGGAGGTTCCTCACTGACCCACTTCTAAATTACTTTAAACAACTAAGTGGAGACCACCCCCTTTTATAGGCTTGGAGGGGGTCCCGCAAGTTGCAACTATTTTCCAGCGGTAATTGGCTCAAATATATCGAAACTTATTTCAGGCTTGTCCTACTTTCACTTGACCCTCATTGGCCATTCTGTTAAAGTGAGGCAAGATTTGAGAGCTCTAATAGGTCAACCACCCATATTTCCTAAATAGGATCAAATCTTATAATGAATTATGCCTATTTTGCTTTTGGGCCTTGAGTTATTTTAAATACTAAGCAGTGAGATCCTAATAGGGTTTGCTCTTGACCCCCCTCACTGCATTTAATAAAAATAACAATAAAATCAAACTTTTTGGTTAGTAGTGCTTTATTATTTTTATATAAGTGGTTGGCAAATTCCCCTAAAAAGTAGATATTCTAGCAGTAGATATCAATTTCTACTGCACATATTGTTGAAATTCAGGGTGCAAAGCACCAGAGAGCATCCAAAGCCCCTGAATTCCAACAAGTGGTGCTCACTACAGGGGTCAAACCTATGACTTTGGCATTATCAGCACCAGGGAAAATTGATCCCTTCTTTTTTAGAAATTTTATAGTAAAACTAAACTTCTACTGCTTGCAAAATGCTATTACTGGATGATGATGTTTCAGCTAGCTTGGCTGTATTAGCATCCCATCCCTCCTTGACAATGCATATCACTTCAGTTAAGCACTCTTCCAAAAATGTACGTTACGTCAATGATGCCTTGCTAGCAGTGGATGACATCTATGAACTTGACCCTACCCAAGGAGCTCTAAGGAAAGCTTCTACTCTGACCTCTATCGCCTCTTTTATGGATGTCTCCCTTTGGAAACCAGCTCCAGTGGGCTGCTGCCACGAAATGCCTCTCCACCCTGTGATGATATCCAGAGGATATTGCAGTGACAGGTCAGTGCTTTCCTCCATCTTCAGCTCAAAAAAGATAGTTGGTAAAGGCTGTCATCCCTTTGCCTTGCCCCCTGTAAGTCCTGGGGAACATCCTCTGGGCGTTGATCAGGCCATTTTCCCATTTCTGAGCAAGAAGGCACTGAAGAGGATGGCTGTACCCCTCGTTACTCAGGGCGATCTCGCTCATGTGGTAGACGAGCGCTGGTTAACAGCTCTGTTAGGGACTGGAATATCTTTAACCCAGTCTGGCATAGCAACTCATGAACTTGCCATGCCTGAGCTAAGAGTCCAGTATAACAAGGAAAGGAGGCAGATAAAAATATAAAAGCTATGAATAAAGGTCTGTTGGGCCCTAATATAGGTTGTAGAGCTTCAGCTAGACCAACCCCTGGTAGGGCCAAGATACTAGTGACAGTGAGTAATTGTGAAATTGAGTTAGAGGAAATATTTGGATTTTCAGAGTTATTTAATTGATATATGCTTGATGATAAAGATCCTTGTACTTTACTAAGGATCAAAAGCAAGTAAATCAAGTAAGTATTTAGAAGCATCTTAACTTTATTGACTGCAAAGAATGATTTTCAGAAATGTTCAGCTTATATTCTTTTCAGACTAAATGAACTAGCTTTAGGGCTTACTTGATTCCTATCTAGCTTTAGATTCTTTAGGCTATTTCTGTCTTAGATAACCAAAGCTTATACTAGTAGTCAACTGCCTAGTTAGGACTACTAAGACCTGGCCCCAGGTGTTCCGATGTTCAATTTGAATTTGATAGGCTCAAATTGACTTTTCTGACTCGTTATTCGTCTGCTATGTGACTTTACTATCATCTTTGATTGTTTAAGCTGATTACATATATCATATATTCTATCAATAAGAACTGACATATAATGGATATCTTTCATGTTAGGCTTTGCCCTGATATTATCCCCCACCAAGGCTGAAGCCATCTGCAATTTTCTTTTTTCCCAACCTTGAAGTAGATTCTTTGCATTTTTAAGGTTTTCCTTTGGTTCCCAAGTACTTTCTTCAACAGGGTACCCTACCCATTTTATCAGGTACTGAATCTTTCCATAATGCTTCCTACTTTTAGGGATTGCATCTACTTCATACTCTGGAGCCTCTCATTTAATCAATGGAGGGGCAGCTGTTCTGATCTGTTGATGGGGTAGAGAGATACCATCTTTCTTATATATAAGGGATTGGTGAGGTACATTGTGGATTTTCCATTCCTTGGGTAATGCTATTTGATATGCTACCTTACCTATAATTTTCTCTACCGTAAAAGGACCTATGCTTTGGTGTGCTAATTTGCGTGATGGAACACTTATAGGTACATTTCTTGCATCTAGGTAAACTTCATCTCCAATTTCTAGGATCTTTCCAGGTACTCTTTTCTTATCAGCAAAATCCTTATATGTCCTGATTGCTCTTTTTAGATTTGCAATGCATAAGGCATGAGTTTGTTGAATATCTATAATAAAGTCTCTACCTGAAGGGTTTTCTGAGATTTCAGTGAAGTTGGGTCCCCAATTCACATCATAACCATAATTTGCCTTAAAGGGTGACATACCTATAGAAGCATGGTCCAAGTTATTATAGCAGAACTGGCCATTGTTAGAAGCTCTTCCCAATTATTTTTTCGGAATTCACATAGCATCTTAGATATTGCTCTAATACTTGATTTACGCGTTCTGTTTGTCCATCAGTTTGAGGATGATATGAAGTGGATAGCCATCTTTTAATACCTAGGTCCTTCATTACTTGATTCCATAAATTCGATGTAAACTGAGCGCCATGTTCTGTTATCACTTCTTTAGGAATGCCGTGTAAAAGAAAGACATTTTTTATAAATAATTGGGCTGTTTCCTTAGCTGTTACAGATGTTTTAGTAGGTATAAAGTGAGCCATCTTTGTAAATCTATCAATGACTACTAAAATCATTGTAACCATTTGAATTTGGTAACTCAACTATAAAATCCAAGTAAACTGATTCCCATGGTTTTGTTGCCATACTTAGGGGTTCCAGTAAGCCCTGTGGGTGTCCTTTTCTAGCCTTTGTACAACTACAGGTCTCACAACCAGATAGGTACTTGATCACATCTTTTATCAAACCAGGCCAACGGTAAGTTCACTGATTTCTGAAAGCATTTAATTTCTTCCAGGGTGACCTGCCACGCTTGTGTCATGGTATTTACATAATATAGTTAGCCGTTGAGGACCTTCAGGTATATAGAGACACTGTTTCCAAAGTAGAAGGCATTCTTTAAGTGAATAACCCTTTTGGTACCAAATTCTATTGTTGTTATCCTTTAAATCAGATATGATTTTCTGGAAAAAAGTGTCTTTTTCCGGGGCTTTGATCAATTCTTCCTCCCATTTTACTAGGACAAGGTGAGAAAGTTGATCTGGTTTTCTGTTTGTTTTTAGTAAGACTTGAGTATTGTAGTCTTCTATCTCCCCTTCATCTGGGATAAGATCTGATCTTCTACTTAGAGCATCTGGGACTACATTAATTTTTCCTGGTTTATAACCAATTTCTAGCTCATAGTCAGCTAAAATGAGAGCCCATCTGGCTTGACGTTGATTTAGTTGCCGAGGAGAGAAGAAGTAAGTTAAGTTTTATGATCAGTCATAATGGTAACTGGATGTTTAGCCCCGCATAGGTATCTTCTCCAATGCTTCAAGGTATGAACAATGGCTAACATCTTTTTATCATAAATGGGGTAATTATATTCATCTGGGATAAAAATCTTTGAGTAGTAGGATATAGGGTGAAGCCTATTATCATCCCCCTCCTGTAGTAAAACACCTCCAATTGCAAATCCAGAGGCATCAGTTTCAACCACAAATGACCTCTCATAGTCTGGTATTGCTAAAACTGGTGCTGTAGTAAACACTTTAAGTCATTTAAGGATCTTTCTGCCTTTGATGACCATTTAAAATTTACATTATCAGAGGTGGGTTTCGTTAAAGGTAATGCAATTGTTGAAAATTTTTTGATAAAATCTCTGAAAAAGTTTGCTAATCCTAAGAAGCTTCTCACCTACTTTCTGCTAGTTGATGTAGGCCAAAAAGTAATAGCATCAACTTTACTTGGTGCCATTGTAAACCCGTTCTTGCCTACAACATAACCAAGGAATTCTACTTCTTCTTGTGCAAACTCACATTTTAATAATTTAACATGAAAATTGAATTTTTTGAAATTCTTGAATATTAGTTGAAGATGATTGAGATGATCCTCTTTAGACTTACTGTATACTAAGATATCATCTAGGTAAGCAGCACAAAATTGATCCATGTAGCCTCCTAGTACAGTATTATTCATCTGTTACAATGTTCTAGGTGCGTTGCATAAACCAAATGACATTACAAGATATTCATACAGGAAAATTGTTTTAAAGGCAGTTTTCCACTCATCTCCTTCTTTGATTCGGATTTGATTAAATACATCTCTAAGATCAATTTTTGAAAATATTGTTTCCCCAAAAAATTGGTCGCTGAGGTGGTCTGCATCAGGTAATGGATACCTGTTTTTTATAGTGATATTATTAAGCTTCTGGTAATTGACACATGGATGTAAACCTCCATCTTTCTTACTCACAAATAAGATTGGTGATGAGCATGGGGAAAACTCTGATAGAACCTTTGCGTAGCATGGTATCTAAGTATTCTCACAGAGCTTTTTGTTCCCGTTGATTACAGCTGTAGATTGGGCCATGAGTAGGCTGTTTACCTGGAACCAAGTCTATTGCATGATCAAATAGGCTATGCTGGGGTAGTTGATTGGCTTCCTCTTCGCTGAAAACTGAAGCCCATTGCCTTAAATACTTAGGAATAGTTGCTTTACAGGCCTCCAACTCTATAATTGGAGTATCAGCAATTAACAGTCCAGAGCATCTTGCTTTAATCAAAGGCCAAGTTTCCTTTTTTCCATAAAAGCTAACAACAACGGCATGATTCTCATACTGGTACTGAAATTTCATTTGACATGTCCAGTTATATCCAAGTATTACTGGTTGAGTAGTTTCCTTAAGCACCCAGAACTCAACATCTGAGGTATAGGAACCAATATGAAGCCTAATGGGCTGATCAGAATGATAGGTGTTGATAATCTCTCCATTCCCAAGAGTTACATCAAGCGATTCAATTCCTTTTTTACATTTTAAACTTTCTAGTAATTTCTCAGAAATGAAATTTCTAGATGCGCCGGTATCTATTAAAGCCTCTGTACATTCTTTATATTCATCATGGCTTAGAGCTACATATAAAATAGGATAAGGCTGAACATTGTTCTTTAATGGAGATTTAGCAGAAACTGTTCTTTCTGAGAATTCATTTGCATAATGACCAGGCTTGTGGCAATTATAACATAGCTTTTTTGATACAACGTTGTTGATAGTTAGTTCTGACAAGTTTCTTTTTCTTATATTTGTTTATGTTAGTAGGTGCTTCAATCATCAGATTTATTGTGATCTCAATTAAATCCTGAAGAGTCATAGTGATTGGATGATGTCTAACCAATTCTGTTCAAAAGTCATTTAAGCCTTGGCAAAAGAGAAGTGAACCCATCTCAGAATAAAAGCAGCTTTATGAAATGCATCAAATTTTTTTGTATAATCCTCCATAGCTTGATCTTCTTGTCTTAGCTTCAGTAGAGCTATACGTGCTTGTAATCTTGATCCAGCTAATGTTGAAGCAGCTAAAATTTGACTCTTAAAAGACTCATAATCAGTGCATAGACTTTCATCTTCTTCAAGAGCCTTTACAAACCAACTAAGTGCATCCCCAGTGAGTTGGGAACCTATTACCACACTTTGCATGCATCATTGATTGTTTAAGCTGATTACATATATCATATATTCTATCAATAAGAACTGATATGTAAGGAATATCTTTCATGTCAGGATTTGCTCTGACAAACTCTCCTGCTTTGGATCCTGCTTCCAGTACCCACACTCACCTTGACAGAACTGCTATGGGGGAATCAATGAAATCTGCGCTGAGATCACCAAAATGAAATCAATCAGAACTAATTCAAGCGGCAATCAGCCCAATGCTCAGATTTCAAATGGTCAAAAAGGTATGAAGATCGATCATTGGCCAGAATGCCCAACTGTTGCAATTCAGTTAATACAACAATCAAAAAATCACCCCCCTCCCAAAATCGTTGGGGATCATCCCTGATGGGCAGGTAACAGCATTGGTCACCATTGATGAGGGTTCAAAGCTCCCCGTTGGAAAATTGGGAGTTGTGGCTGATGCAACGCTTTTGACTGAATGAATGGCCCAGTGATTTGGCATGGGTGGGTTGAGCATCTCAAACCCAAACCCAACCAATTGGAACTGCCCCTACGTGGGGTGGCCCTGGGGGATTCCTGCTGCTCATAGGCTAAATGCTGTCATGCCAACCATCAGAAATGCAGTTGAGCCTCAGTTTGGACGTTTGAGTTCAAAACAACAGTGACTCAGCCTGCTGCCAAATTCTTCAATGTCAGTTCCCAGTTAAATTATTTGTCCCCCATTCCTAAACAATTCTCCAGTTAGGTCAAACTTGCAGGACTTGATTCCAGCTTGTTTCCCCTCTAGATTTGACTACTATTTAATCAGTCACATCACACTGAGAATTTTGTTGGTCAATTTTTCTTCCTTACATTTTCCATTAAATTTTCCCAAAAATTTAGTTTTTATATGCTGAGAATTAAACTGCCTTTTCCTCCGGCCCTCTCATACCCCTCAGGGTTAATGGCCGTGTTTGTTTGGTATTTTATTTTGTGCCTGTACGAAATTCTGGCTCACTGGCAGATATTGGTGAAACTCCTTTCCAGTTTCATCTTCGTCATACCAGCAGCAGTGCCTTGGGCATTCTGGTTTACCGTTTGGGTGCTCTGGCACCTTGGTCAGCAGGACAGTCTAATTCTTACTTGATGTTTGCCTGACACCCTCTTCCTTCTTCAGAGCGGTCTCCTAGGGTGGATCGATTGTCACGTCCAATCAAGCCACTGTCTCTACCCTCTTCATCCTCTCCTCTAGTTGGTCCTCATTCAAAACCTAAGGCCATGGGGCAGGCAAAGCCCATTACTGCAAAGGCCAAAATCAAAGACATTACAATCCCAATGCTTCCTCAAAAGGGTATAGAGGTTGATGAATAACCCCAAGGCCAATCTGGCCATAAGGAAAGCCCTGAACCTACCTTGCCTCCTACGGGCTCCAGGATGTGCATTGATAACCCCTCTGATGCTCAATCTGAAGGGGGTTGTGCAGATGTCAGTTACTATACCTTAGGAGATCCCATTGAAGTGGAGGTACCCAACAGGTTGAACCCAGAAATGGTGGACATAGCTAGGATACCCCGCCAAACGTATCTTCATCAAGTACTAAGAGATTTTGATGTTATTGACACTGCCAGTGATGCTGACTAGCTCGTTGCTACGCTAATATGATCCACTCATTGTGTTCACACCTTGCAGTCTATCCAGAAAAAGTACCCTGAAAATTCTATAAGACTAGCTTCTACTCTCTGGCTAAAGGAGGTCCTAGCTTTTTCCACCAACTTGGGTGGAACCTTAACAAAAGTGTAGATCATTGTCACAGAGTATAATCACAGCTATCCTGAACACTGGATCCTTGGTGAACGTTGTGTCCTTTAAACTCATGAAAAAGATTAAGATAGCCCCTGACCTCAAAAACACCCAAGAGTTTGGTACTGCTGGTCCCTCCAGCACGTATGCTATTGGTGTCTACTCTTCTTTGCCCATCCGTTTTGGGAAGCTCATTTTGTTGGCACCAATGGTGGCCTTGGCTAATAATACCTATGATCTACTCATTGTTAAACAGTTTATGCTTATGTATGAAGGGATTAATAACTTGAAAAGGGCTATCTCTCCCTGCTTAACTATGAAGTTCCCTTGATTCTGACCAACAATGAGCTTAGTAAAAAGGAATACACCTGCACCATTGAGCACCCCTCCTCCGCCTTATCCCTACACTACACAACGGCAGGACACAACACTAAGATGTTGCCTCCATCAGTGGACGCTATAAAGGAAATCCCTTTCTTTGCTTCCAAAGAGGTTTTAATTAAGTCAGGTGAACAAAGGGTAGTTGACACTAAGATTACCTTGCAAATCCCACCCAATTGTTTAAAACTAATCTAATCAGCCTTGACGGAGTTTGCTCTCTTGAGCCCAGAGTACTCCCAGGCGTGCTTGATTCAGCCTATCAGCGACCAATTGATCTCCTGCTGGGGAATCTCACCAAGGATGACATGATCGTCAAGAAGCATCAGGAGATTGGCAGAGGGTTTTTAATCCCCGTGGAGGACATTGAACAAATTCACTACATTGGCTCTATGACAGAACTGAGATTGCCCATGGATAACCTGGTATTTACCTTACCCAACATCCATATCTCGGATGAATTGACCCCAGATGAGCTGGAAAAAGTTCATACTTTATTAGACAACTATAGCTACATAATCTCGAAGTCAGATACTGATTATGGACACATGAAGAGCTGGTGACACTCCATTGATGTGGTTGATGCTCGTCCTATCAGGTCCAAACCTTATTATAAGTCAAAGGTAGAGGAACAGCAAATGAGGACGGAGCTCCAGAAGTTACTAGACGCAAGGTTACTTGTTTCATCACTAATCCCTTGTTCTTCCCCACTTTTGCTAATTAAAAAGAAAAATGGAGGTCATCAGATAGTCATGGACTACCGCAAATTAAACAACCTCACAAAAAAGGATAGCTATCCTATCCCCTGCATTGATGAAGCCCTAGCCCAACTCTCCAGCTCTAACTTTTTTCCGCTATGGACTTGGTTAGTGATTATTGTAAATAGACCTTTCCCCCAAGATCTGGAGAAATGCGCTCTTATTTGCAGTGAGGGTCTCTTCCAACAAACTCAACTACCTCAAGGGCTGTGCAAAGCACCTGCAACTTTCCAGCGAGTCATGGACCATATCCTGAAGGAACTGAAGTTAAGTTGCGTTATCTTTTATCTCAATGACATCAAGGTGCTTTTTCAAGACTTTCAAAGAACATCCCACTCACCTTAAGGAGGTTTTTCAGCGCCTACAAGAGTCCAATATCAAATTAAAGCCCTCCAAATTCACCTTTTTCCAGAGGAAATTAGAATTCCTTGGACAAGCCTTCTCTCAGGAAGAAATTCAATTACTACAGGATAAGGTTAAAGACATAGCAAAAAATGCCTCCTCCTAAGAATCTGTGAAATCTTTAGGTATTTCTGGGCATGATGGGGTATTATCGTAAATTCATCCCCAAATTTGCCCAGCATAATGATCACTCATCCACCTCTTGGCTAAGAACATTCCTTTCTATTGAGGTGTTGAACAAAAGGCCGCTTTTAAGACTTTGAAGACGCTATTGCAAAGAAGGACGATCCTGAAGCAACCCGACTATAGAAAGCCCTTCATGTTGTTCACAGATGCCTCTGATTATGATGTTGGAGTTACCTTGGCTTTACTGAATGAGCATGGGGTCAATCATCCCGTGTCCTACTTCATAAAGTTTCTCTCAAAGGCTCAACGTAACTACAGCGTCACTGAGAAGGAGTTCCTTGCTGTCCTGCTTGCTGTGAAGTACTACCGCCTTTCTTATATGTGACTTCATTCAAAGTAGTTACTGACCATGCATCCTTAAAGTGGTTGCAGAATATGAAGGACTCCACAGGACGGTTGGCTTTCTGGGCTTTGAAGCTCCAGAAGTACAACATGATAATTGAGCTTTGGGCAGGAACTCACCATATGAACGTTCATGGGTTGATTAGGTTTCCTGTCCTTTACTTAGACAATAGTAAAGATGAGAGGTTACATGACCTCCTAATGACTCAAGATGCATGGGCTGAAGAGGACGAACCTGTAAGAAAAGATGCTAGCTCAGGATTTCTGAAATACCAAAGTGGAAAGTGGGAAGCTATACAAGAAAGTAGGAGTAAACTGGTTGCCATTTCTCTGGCCATCAGAGTGAGTACTGACGTTCCTGAAGTCTCACACTATCCTTAGGCATGGTGGTGTAATAAAAACCAACGAGTGGATTAAAGAGCGTTACTAATGGGAGGGCATTATGGAAACCTTGACTGAAGTTCTGAATGCCTGCCTGACCTGTAAAAAGCAGTATAGCTTCAAGACCAAGTATTATTATCAACTCAACACTCCTCAACAGTCTTTCCACACAATAAGTCTTGATGTTGTTGGACCTCTACCCCAGACTACTTGGGGAAATTGATATATCCTAGTAGGTATTGATCACTTCACCAAATGGGTTGAAGCGGTTTCTCATCCTTCCCATACCGCCAAAGCTACTGCCAGCTTCCTCCATCAACATATTTTCACCTGGCATGGTTGTCCCCATGTCCTGCTTTGTGACATTAGCAAGAATGTCATCTTGTGATGGTAAAGCTTTTAGCTACTTCCGTGGGGATGCAGTGACTTTTCTCAGCCCCTTACAGCCCTTCCATAAATGATACTGTTGAAAGAGAAAATGGAACCCTGGTTTTCATATTAAGGAAGAAGGCCAGCTCAGACCCCTACACTGGGATCAATTATTACCTAGTGTCCTAATGGCCTACTATATCAGCTACCATCAAATCCTTAAAATGTGTCCCTTCCATGTATTATATGGCTGGAAAAACAGGAGTACCAGCCCTGATAGCAAAAGATGTCTTCTCTGGTATGACAGATGATCCTAAAGAAGCCCTGAAAAAAATGTCACAACGAATTATCCAGCTGTAGTCCAATGCCATGACTAACCTTGCTAAAACAGTCACCAAAGAATGGGTAGTTGCAAATGAGCATAGGAAGCCCCTCCCTTCTATTCAAGTGTCAGACTTGGTGTTGTATTACCACAATTGTATCACTCCAAGAAGTGAGAAGCTCAGGTCTATTTGAAGCCCCTTTTATAGCCACTTATAGGCGAGGGGATGAGTACTCCATTAATCCCTTGCTAATGGAGTTACTGTAAACCAAGTTTATGGCTGTTCTCTCGCCCTTATTCTCCCCTAACACTCTTGAAGGGGGTAATGCTGGACAATAAAAGCTAAATATTGTGATAAGAGTATTTTAGATGATTATAGTGATAATATTGGCCAAAATACCCTTGCCAATTCTCGGTGGAGCACCTCAAATTGGGGTAATACATTTAGAAAAGATTTTTGGTCAAATATAATGAGTTTGAGTAGTTGAATTGCACTGACTATGTGGCGAAATCAGAGGAGTCCATTAGAGGTTCCTCACTGACCCACTTCTAAATTACTTTAAGCACCTAAGTGGAGACCACCCCCTTTTATAGGCTTGGAGAGGGTCTCACAAGGTACAACTATTTTACCCACAGTGATTTTCTCAAATATATCAAAACTTTACCTCAAAGACTTGTCCTACTTTCACTTGACCCTCCATCAGCCATTCCATAAAAGCAAGGTGAGAATTGAGAGCTCTGATAAGTCAAAAGCCCATATTTCCAAAATAGGCTTAAATCTAATAATGAATTTACGCTTATCTCACTTTGGGCCTCAAGTTATTTTAAATACTAAGCAGCAAGATCATAATATGTTTTGCATTTGACCCCCTTGCTGCATATAATAAATACCATATAAAATTCCAACTTTTTAGTTTATTAGTGCTTTATTATTTTTATATAAGTAGTTGGCAAATTCCCTAAAAAGTAGATATTCTAGCAGAAGAGATTGAATCTCTCCTTCACATATTATTGAAATTTAGGGTGTAAAGCACCAGCGAGCATCCAAATTCCCTGAATTCCAGAACTTCACGCATGGCATATGATAGGCCAGGAACTATATAGACTGCCTTGATATTTGCTATCTTGGTTTGAGGCATTGGTGCGCAATGCCAACACAGTCATAAATGTCTCATCCCTACCCTAAGATTATCTACCAGGTTCAAGCTCAGGAGGTAGTGGTCATTAATTGATATTAGTGGAGTTAACCAGTGTTGCTTGGGTTTATTTATTTCCAGACAATCAGAACTGTGTAATTTAGTTTTTATATTATATATTAAAACTTAACCTGATAATATTAGTAAACACAGACAATTACAATGATTTATGATGAAATTGAAATTAATAAAAATACCAAAAATATTGCCAAATAAGAGAAAAAACACCTTAAAAGATATTTGTAACCATTTCAGATAGCTATAGATCATCATAGCAGAAATAAACTTTTAGTGAAAATAAGTATAACCATCAAAAAGCTTATCTTGAAAAGATATTGATTAATTCAAATCTCAGATGATCATACTGGAAATAAACTTGTAATAACTTTAATGAATTAATAGCTATAGATAATAAAAAAATAAAATATTAATACTTTAAATAATAATTTTCTTTGAGGAGGGCTGACCTTGGGACAAATATACTGCATTGATAGGAGGGATAGGGAATGGGGAGTGAAAATATAGGTGTGTAGACAAAACCTAAGTAATGGTGGTAAAATCTTCCTGTGCATGTTCTGATAGGCAGTATTAGATGATCTAACTTCACTAATTTAATTGGATGGACCAAGGCATGGTGCACAAATCCACATGTATTGCTATCCTCTTTGAGCAGAAATACAATTTTCTGCCCTGACAGGATTTGAACCTACATCATGAGGGGTGATAGCGGAACACCCATCCCACTATGCCAGCATCCCCTAGTAAAAAATAATCAAACCACTAAAAAACTTACTATAAAATGATTTTAGTAGGAATACAGCTTCTTTATGCTCGCTTTGTGCTACACCGCTGGATCCCACAATGGATTTTAATATATAAAATTAAAAAGTGCTTTTAAAAAATGTTAATTTTTATGTATTCTTATTAAGAGCGCCAGGGTAAGAAAAAAGCGATGATTTCCAATTTCCAATTATTAGTATTTATACTACTTTTCAAAATTTATAGGGAATTTGGGGATACGTTTGGAATTGCCTCAATGCTTTCAATTTAGGTAATATGCTGGAATAGCGTATCACAACTCAGGAACTTGCTTTAGGGCAGCGGAGCAAAAGAAGAGGAATTGTGATTGGTCAGAATGTACCCATGAGATAACCTTTTAATTAATTTGAGTCAATCACCATCCAAGAAATTTCTTGTACCTTGGGAGACCCCCACCAAGCCTATAAGAGGGGGGTCCCCACGTAGGTGCATTAGAGGACATTGTTGGGGTCAGGGGAGTGCCATCTGATGATTGCCCTGAGGTCCGTGGTGAGGTTGGAGTAATCTGACCAGTGGGTTTTACATTTGGTGCCCGTAGAGGTTTAAAGCTAGTGTTACCCCAATTAACAGGGTTCCACTAAGAATTGGCCAGGGACTTTTGGCCAATTTTCCTCAACTTTATTAATATTAAATAAGCTCTTTGCAATATCAGAAAATCACAAATGGCTGACCTTTCCCTTTTTTGATGGAACTTGACCTAAAGCATTCTTATTTTTAGGCTGAAAAGGCAAATGTCAAACATCACCCCCCTCAAGAATGTTGGGGCAAGTGGGGCTGGAGGAATTGGCCATGTATGCGATTAATTGTGATTCCAGTAGCTAAATTTTTGATAGAGTACTCGTTTCCTCTCTTGTAGATGATGGTGAAAGGCCCTTTCCAAATTGATCCAAGTTTACCGCTTCTAGGTGTGATGCAGTTATAGTAGTACAACACCATGTCAGATACTTGGAAAGTGGGTAAGGGGGTTTGGAACTCATTTGCAGTCTGCCCTTCCTTTGTTACTGTTTTGGCTAAATTGGTCAAAGCTTCAGATTGGAGTTGAATTATGCGCTGAGTCAATCTTCTCATAGCTCTTTCCAGGTCCTCAATTCTAGAAGATAATACATCCTTAGCTAAGAGGGCAGGTATGCCTGGTTCCCGCCCATACAAAACATGAAAGGGAGACATTTTCAAAATCCAGTGATAGCTAATCTGGTATGCCATAAGAGCACTATGTAAGTATTGATCCCAGTGAAGAGAATCAGAGGAAGCCAGTTTTCAAAGAATTGAAACCAAGCTTCCATTTGCTCTTTCCACAGTCCCATTTGTGGAAGGGTTATATGGAGCTGAAAAGAGTTGTCGTGCTTCCA